>PVJA010007786.1:0-66942 GCA_004027025.1 Myocastor coypus
TTTTTTTTTTTTTTTTTCTTTTTGAGACAGGGTCTCGCTATGCAGTTGAGGCTGGCCTTGAGCTCACTTTTGTAGCCCACGCTGGTCTCGAACTCACACTGATCCTCCTGCCTCAGCCTCCCGAGTGCTGGGATTACAGGCATGCGCCACCACGCCCAGCTCCTTGATTAGCTGTTTTAAGATGCTACAGTTGGCTTAGGTGCACTGGATCAATCTGGTCACTGGTGGGGATGAGGTAGGACTGCCACTTGCCAGGCCTGGCTTCTTATGCCCACTGACCGCCTTCCTGGTGTGCAGGTTTCTCCTGGTGAGGGTGTGGTGATTTTGTGGGCTTTGCTGTAGTCACAGGAGGGGCAGGCTCTGCTCTTTGCTCTTCCTTCCCAATTGTTTGCCCCTACCTGTCCAGAGCTCTGTTAGAGGTGTTCCCCTTAGTAGGTGGGGGAGGGGGGGACGCAGGGAGTGAGAGCAGATAGGGCCTGGACGCTGCAGACTCTCCTCTGCAAATTGTCAGATAAAACAAACTTTTATAATCACACAGGGGGACGCCCAAGATGTGACTCAGGGGTTGCACAGAGTGTGTGTGTGTATGGGTGAACTCTTGCCCTTTTCTCTTGGAAGCCACTGCCAGTCTCCTCTAGTCCTGCACCAAGGCCTCCCCACGTTCCTCACATCTGCCCTTCCTAGAGACAGAGCACAGGGCCCATCCACAGGCCCGGCCCCAGCCTCTTTCTGGGGTCATGAACACAGCATGGTGCAAGCAACCAGGAGGCAAAGGAGTTTGAGCCCCAAACTTCTGCCTGCACTTTTGCACATTTTTGTCCACCTTTGGGCAATTTAGGGCAAGTTTTGGGTGTGGGGCAGGTTGGGTCTATGCAAAGGAACCTTGACTTTTGCTGCCACTCAGGACAAACGAGCTGGGCATGGTGGTATACACTTGTACTCTCAGCACTCTGGGAGGCTGAGGTAGGAGGACTGCAAGTTCCAGCCCAGCCTGGACAACTTAGGAAGGCTGTCTATGGGTGGGCAGCATCCTCTCAGCCCTTTGGAAGAGGCCCAGAGGCTTATCAGTCTTGAACTGCTCTGGGGGATGGGGCCAGGAGCTCAGTGTTAATAAGGCTGAACTCACAGATGGTCTGGTGGTGGAGGGACCTGAGAAATGACCCAGCCCATGTGTATCCAGCTCCTCCTCACACAGCGTGGATGGGGGCCTCTGCTGGGAGTGCAGTCACTTCACACACAGCTCAGGTTCAGGCCGCAGCCTCAGCACAAGCCTAGAGCACAGATGAGGAGACAGGGAATCCAGTCCATAGTCACCTGGCTCCAAGGAGGAGACATCAGTTTGAATGGAGCTGGTGGAGCAAAGCTGTCCAGTTTATGGTGGCTGGGAAGCAGGGCAGGGGAGCAGTGCTAGAGAGTAAGAGGTAGAAGGAGGAGAGATATATCCCAAAGCCGAGTTTGGCTGGGTGGCACATGCCTCTAATCCCAGCCTTCAGGACACTATGGAAGGAGAATTGCCACGAGTTCAAGGTCATCCTCAGCTACATAGTGAGTTCAAGGCCAGCCTGAACTGCATAATGAGACCCTCTCTGAAAAACTCAAAAAATACCTAGGTATCATGGTGCATGTCTGTAATCTCAGCACTTGGAAGGCCGAGGCAGCAGGTTTGTTTTGAGTTTGAGGCTAGCCTAAACTGAATAGTGAGACCTTGCCTCAAAAACATAATAAATGCTGTAAAACAACCCCTAACAAAAATCCTCCCCCAAAAACCTCAAAGTCAGATAGCTCATTGGATTAGAACACCTGCTTAGGCAGACACAGGGGCTGGGGATTCAATCCCCGGCCTGCCATGCTGGCCCTGACCCTGGGGTGTGCTGAGATGGCGATTGTGACTAGGTGTGATGGCGTGGGCCTATAATTCTAGTTCTTGGGAGGGTCTGGACTGCAGCTCTTGGAGTCCTCAGTCTTCCTACTTGCTTTGAGGGCAGCATTTAGGGACAGGACTCAAGGGTCCATAGTGACAAAGCCATGGACAAGACATTCTCAGCAGGTGCACAGAAAAAGCAGTGGAGGCCTGAGACTCCAATGGAGCTGAGTCTGGCACAGCAGTTATCTAGCAGAGCCACAGGGTCCTTGCTGCCACCAGGGCTAGCCAAGTCTGGGCAGGGCAAATGCAGCCCCAGCCACCCCTCCTGGGAAGGGCCCTGTGCCCAGATGTGTCCTTACACTGGAGTTCCTAGGCTGCGTCACTTCAAGCATACCAATCATATAATTGGTCACATCAAGCTTCTGTTCACTTGTCAAGGGTCCCCGGAGGACCAGGCTCCTCTGAAACACATGTGTACATCAGCCAGGCATTGGACAAGCCTGTGGCTGGACCTCAAAGGTTGTGGGCAGAACAGGTACTCAGGTGGCCCTTAGTCCCTGAGCAATTCCAGACAGTGGGCACCTCAGCAAGACAGGGGCAGACCTTCTGGCACAAGTGGGAGTGGGGCCTCGAGTGGGTGAGGCCTCAGGCGAGGATATGGGTGGGGCTGAGTGAATATGGGCGGGCCCTAGGTGAAGATGGGGCCATGGCTGCATGTGGGTGGGGCTGCCTGGTCAAGGGCTGTACTTCACAGGTGAAGGTAGGGCTGTGCCTACCTGTGGGTGGGGCTACCTGGGCAGGGACAGGGCCTCTCTGGTGAGGCCTGAGCTATCCCTGGGGGCGGGGAGGGGAACTTCACAGGTAGAGGCCACAGCCAAGAGGACAGGGCCTGATTCAAAGCCTTACTATTTGAGGCCCAGGCCCGTCTCTGTCCTCTTTTGCTCTCCCCTCGGTCTCCTGTCCATCCCCTTCTGGCCCTGGTTTGGCAGGCTTCCTCCTGCATCCCAGGAGAGCTGACCCCACACCCCAGAGAAGGATGTGGCTGAACAGATGAGTTTGAGGGCTCAAGGGCCTGTCTAGCCCGGCCCCGCTGAACATGCAGATGACCTGGAAGGTGGGCTGCTTGCAGGTGCCTCACCCTCCCCTTGTGACCGTCCACACCAAACACCTTGGCTGGTGCTGCTGAGCTGTGTCCGGCTGTGAACACAGGGAGAGGACATTTTCCCGTCTGTGCTCCTTCGCCCCCTGGTGGACAGATGGAGGAAGTCTTCATCAGGGACGGTGCCCATCTCAAGTACCGGGGTGGTTTGTATAACCGCGGTTCTTAACACTGTCTCCTCCAGCCCAGCAGCCCTGGGCTCTCTGCTGGTCGATCTATGTCTAGACCTCCTTTGCCAACAGAGCTAGGCCGGCTTCTGCTTGACTTCACTGATCCATAGGTTTAACTCCTCACCACTACTTCCACCCAGCCCTCCACATTCTTTTTTTTTTTTTTGTGGGACCAGGGTATCCCTCCACATTCTTGATCCTGGGTTCAACCCTGAAGTGCCACATGGCTTCCCTAGTCCTGAGAGCCCCTGGGGGTCCCTTAGGAGCTGATGGGCCTAGCGCTGCCTGCAGGATGTATTGGTACCTTGCAGCAGGGCTACCCCTAGAGTCACACCTGCGGTGATGCCTTGTCACTCCTGGTCCCAGGGCTCTTCTCCTCACCCAACATGGGTGACCTGTGGCTCCCAGGCCCTCATTCCTGCCAAGTGGAGATGATACCTCCAGAGCAAGCTTGTGGAGGCAGAAGGAAGGGCTGTGTGTACAGGTGCACATTCACTCTGTGCACATGGTGTGTGTGTGTGTGTGTGTGTGTGTGAGTGTGTGCCCAAGTGCAGGCACATGGGCTGTGTTGTTCTGGCAAGTGTGATGAGCCCCAGAATGCTGTGCTTGCTTCCCGCCATCTGGAGTCAAGCTTTTCTTTTTCTTTTTCACTTATTTTATTTTATTTTATTTTTACTTTTGTTTGTTTATTTATTTTTATGGCCGGCTCAGCCTGCCCTGAGGGCAGGGCTGGTGCAGCATGTAGTGTCAAGGATCTAACCGTGGTCCCTGCAGCCCCCTAAGCTTTCCTAAGCAGGCGCTTTAGACCACTGAGCCATCCTGCTGGGCCCCATGGGGTCAAGCTTTTCTATCCTTGAAGCTGACTCTGTGCCGGGCCGCAGGCAGCCCCTCCCCCACTGCCACAGGTGCAGGGAGACTGGGTGAGGAAGCCTCATCTGAGGGTGTGCAGGCAGCCAAGAGCAGGCACAGCTGAGGGCTGAGTCAGCCTGAAGCCAAGGAGCCTGCCTTCTCCACCTGGGGCCATGCCAGTTTACTCATGGCCTGAGTCAAGTCTCCTGACCCATGGGCCTTGTGTCTGTATCACAGAAAGGCTAGGGATGGGTCTGGAAGTAGGTCTTGGGTAGATTGCCCCACTCTGGTTGTGGTTTCCACTTCCTGGCCTGGCTTGGGCTCCAGTTGTGTGTTTAGGTCTCCTGCCTCCTAGGCTACCCTCACCTGATCATCCCCTTGCTGCTTGTCTCCACCTCAAAACATGGGTGGATGGAGTGGGCCTACTTGGCACCCCTCTGCCCACCCTCTGGTGCTCAGTGATCCCACCTCCTGGTGACCCTCTGTGGTCGGGGTGGGCAACCTGGCTGGAAGGAAGGGCTAGGGTGGCTGCAGTATATCCTGCCTGTGGTGAGACATGAGCAGTCCAAAAGGCAGGTGAGGGGGGTGATGAGCTGTAGCACTTGCTACCATCCTTGAGGACCAGATGGCCAGCCCCAGGCCCTAAGGCACCAAGTGGGTAGTTTGTTCCTCACATGCAGAGGTGGGTGGGAGAGGAGGTGCTGCTTTAGGCACCACCAGATGGAGAAGAGAGAGTGCATCACCATGGCAACAATGCAGTCCTCAGGGTACTCACTGCTCAGCATACCTACTTGTGGATCCTGGCCCAGCACCTGTGCTCCTGTGTGTCTTGGCTGTGAGGACACAGTGGTGCCTGTATGTGTGAGGGATGTGTACATGCACAGGCCCATGCCACCCGTGCCTGTGGATCACCCCGGACCTTGTCTGAAAGCCCTCCAAGGACATCTGCTTAGGGCCCCAAAGGATGGGGATACAGCCATGGGTGGCTACCTTCTACATGGGGCTTCGTGTGCACACTGAGCTGGTGGCCTTCTCCTCCCAGCCCCTAGCCCTGCTTGCCGACTCCAGCCTCCTGAAGCCCATCTCTTCCCCAAGCGTAGGTATAGGAATGGCTTTGGCAGCCAGAGTGGGCATTCCAGGCTGTATCTCTCTAGGCCTCACACTTAGCACCTCCAGGCGGCCCTCCCAAATGCCCTACCAGCCCTAATCCCCATGCTTACTGCTGGAGACCCCTGAATGGGAGCCAGCCTCTAATCAGTAGTCCAAGTTGGGAGGGGATATGTTGTGCTATCCTGGGGAGCCCCTGTTATACCATCTGAGATGATGGAACTCATATGAACCAGGTACTGCAGGAGGAGGGGTGTCCCTGTTGTGTCCAGGACAGAAACCACAGCACCGAGGGGCCTTGGAGGAGGGTTGGGCATGGGATATCTTGGAGCAGCTCCTGCCTAGTACAAAAAGGGCCACCTTCTGAGGGATTGGGAGCTCCCTGCACTTTTCAGGAAAGGAGGCTTACAACACAGGGCCCTGGTCTCCAGCTGTTCAGGGCCCAGCACATGGCCAGTGGCCAGTATCCAACTCTGTGGTTTCTCCTTACAATGTCTGTGGTGCCCTCCCAGCCTCAGAGGGACAGAGTGGAGTGCACAAAGTCCAGGAGAGAAATGAAGGGGTCCTCCCACGGTCCCAGAGAGCCTGATCTCATGGAGATGTCTGTGAATCCCTGTGTGGGGAGCTGGGCCTGGTTGGGCCACTTAGCCAAGCCAGTGTGCCTCACTGAGGGCAGAGTGGCCTCAGTGGTCAGCCACAGGACAATAGGCTGTCTGTTGGCTCTGGCCCTTGACAGGGCACAGGGTCCTAGATGGCTGCCTTGAGCAAGTAGTTAGTGCTGAAGCTCAGGGCAGAATGCTGGGGTGCAGAGGGGGTTGGGGCCTGGGAAAAGTGTGGCTGGACCCTTGCTGATGCCCTGCTCTGTTCCTTGTGTGCTCCCTTCTCAGCAGACGGTGCCTCACTCAGTGAGCTCTCGTGGTCATCCTCCCTGGCTGTGGTGGCTGTGTCCTTCTCTGGACTCTTCACTGTCATCGTCCTCATGCTGGCCTGCCTGTGTTGTAAGAAAGGTGGCATTGGGTTCAAGGTGAGGGCTGGGAGTCCACCATGGCTGCCCAAAGGGTCCTCAGGGACTCTTGCACCCACTTGGCCTGAGTTGTTCTCCCTCCTGGTGCTGTAGATCCTGGGATCTCGTAGCCCTTCTCCTGGGGCTCTCATGGTCCCTGGCCCACTACCTGTCCCACTCTGGGTGTCCTCCATAGACCATGGCCTTATGCTGTTCTGTCCCAGGTCAGGGACAGGCCTGTCAGAGGTTAGGAGGCCGAGGAGGCCCTTGAGGGCTGGAGTGAGAGGAGCTCCCTGCAACCTGAGGGCTCTAACTCTGAATGGAGGGGATACCATTGCGGGAGATCCTCAGGTCCTTGCTCATTGCATCAGGGAAACAGAAGGCATGTATACAGGCTTCCCAGACACCAAACTGTCATTCGGAGCCCCCAGTTTGAGCATCTTCTTTCCATGAGCATCACCTTCAGGTTCTACATGCCAGGGTATCTGTTAGCAACCACAGTGGCCAGTTTTACTGGGCCCAGGGAGGCTGGACTTGAGAGGTGAGCTCCCCTCTGAAGTTGGTGGCTGAGGGTAGACTGCACCCCGCCATGCAAGTCTCCCAGCCACCCCTGTCCAGCTGTGGCTCCATCCAGCAGCAGAAGTATGGAGCTGAATCCAATGCAGAGGCCCCACCTAGGGTGGTGTGGGCTGCATTCCTGCTGGTCAGCACATTGCAGCCTGGCCAGGGCCTTCCAGCCATTCATGCGCCCACAAGGGGCAGCCCAGCTGGGCAGGAGGTCAGATTCCTACACTGAGAGAGTAGGGATGGGAGGAGCCTCTTATGGCAGAGCACAGCACCCTGTCTGTATTTCAGGCCCAGCTCCCTCCTAAGTGACCCATAGCCTCGTCACAGTGGGCCCCATGTTAGAGCCCCACTTTTCTTTCCACCCTGCCCAATGTCCTGTCCCGGAGAGTCATTTTGTCTGGCACTTGCACAGCCCCTGCTTTTTCTAGGGCTGCGACTGACTGCTTTCAAGGGGAGCTGAGTGTCTGGGTAGTATTGGTGCCCACTGCCCACACCTCCTCCCCTGCACACAATTTTCCTGGAGGACCCTGAGGCCACAGCCTGTGAGCTGTGGGGACAAGGGTGGGGGTGTGACAGAGGGTGGGACTTGGGCCTTCCTTCCTTGGGGCCCTCAGAGAACAAGGCCGCACACAAAGGCTAGCACCCCCGCCTTGTGCCCTCCTCACCTCCTGGGAGCATGGTGCCCAGAACATTCCAGCGCCAGCAGACCCTGGTGGGGAGCTCCCTCTCAGGCTCCCCTCCTGGAGCTGAGCTGAGGAAGGGGCTGGGCAGGCCCGATGCTGACCCTGTGCTACCTGATCGCCCGATGCGCTGGCAGCGCCTGGTGGGCACCCTGGCTGAATCAGCAGGTAATGGGCTAGAGCCAGGGCTGAACCTATGTGGGAGGGGGCATCTGCAGAGCACAAGTGGTGAGGTGTGGGCTGCAGCTGGGATGAGAAGAGGTCCTCAGGGCACCAGGGAAGGGACATTACCTCGGGGACCAGCCTTCTCTCACTCCTGTTGTCTGAAAGGCTCTGCCTCTGGGTGCAGACCCAGATTGGCCCACAGGAAAACCAATAGGGAGCCTATAACTCCTTCACAGCAAGGAAACTGAGATCCAGAAAAAGGGGAGCCCCCTCGCTCCCCCAGGGAGCAAGGATCTCAGGCCTCCTCACTCCCAGTCCAATGCCTGTGCACAGGAGTATGGGCCCTGGAGTGGGCGGCAAGGTTCCAGTTCCACAGGATGATCCTTGACCCTGAAGAGCCTCAGTTTCCCCATGGGTAGTGGGGGTTGTAGGCAGAACAGCATGTGGCCAGGAGAAGCTATTACTGGTGTGTGTGTGTGTGTGTGTGTGTGTGTGTGTGTGTGTGTGTGGTGTGTGTCTATGTGTGTGTGTGTATATATGCCTGTGCGCACACTTGTTTTAAATCAAGGTCCATGCTTTGGAATGTGCTCAGGACCTGGTGTGGGGTCTCCTCCAGTGGAGTGTGGCAGCCCCATTTCAAGTCAGCAGCTTTGTCAGGAGGAGCTGCCCTAGGGTACCCAGCACCAGGCCTTTAAGGAGCCTGGGCTCCAGGTGGAGGTGAAGGACCAGGGCTCACTCAGCAGGGAGGGGGAGTGACCCTCCCAGTGGGTGGAGATGGCCATGGGCTTGCTATCCCTGTTCTGGCTAGGAGTGGGGCCACCTGATTGCTTCTGCTAGGTGAATGTGGGGACTGGATGGGATGCTGCCCCCTATCCCTGAGGTTGTCCCAAGACAGGATTGGATCACAGACAGGGCCCTGGGGTGAGTGATTCCTGGGGCTTGGGGTGGCTGAGAGGTGTTGCAGTCTAATTCTGGATGGGCAGGGATGGCTGGCTCAGGCCCTTGCCTCAGTGTGAGGCTTTGCCCAGCCTGCCCATCCCCAAATCTAAGACTGGCATCCCAGGGCTCACTGTGTTCTCTGGAGGGCTTATCTCTGGCCTTGGCCCCTTTTGGGACAGCTGGGTCCCTGGGGACAGAGGCTAGGAGCAGGGCTCTGCAGAGGGAGGTGGGGAGGGCAGTTTTGCATATGGGTGCCCTCCATCTCCTGTCAAGACCACCTCAGGAAGGGGTGCCTGTGGACCCCAGTCACACCCTCCCCTCTGACCCTTGTGGTCATGGCTGTGCCCCGGCCTGGCCTGCAGGAGTTTGAGAATGCTGAGGGGGACGAGTATGCAGCTGACTGCTCGGCACAGGGCTCCCCGGCAGCGGCGGTGCAGAACGGGCCTGATGTGTACGTGCTGCCACTCACTGAGGTCTCCCTGCCCATGGCCAAGCAACCGGGCCGCTCAGGTGAGTGGGCCAGGTGGGGAGGGCGGGGTTGGCCTCCCTCCACTCCCTCATATCTTGAGGGTCAGCAGGCCTGGCCCTGGGGAAACCCAAGGAACTCAGCTGTGGCGGTAGAAATGGTAGGGGCTGGGTACGCACATGATCCCTCTGGATGCATCCCAGGCTGGGCTGTGGCTAAAGGTGGGCTTTCCCCTCTAGACCTGAGGGCCAGCTGTAGGAAGGTTTAGGGACAGCATTCTACCTGCCACTTCCCCACCTGAGAGGGTACACTTCAGAGAGCACTGGCTGGGATGGTGGCCAGGCTCTGTGGGCCTGGAATTGGCTTCCTTTCTATGCACTCTCTGAGATGCTTGACCCTAGATTCCCATTTTCTATGTCTCCACTCCACAGGGACATGGGCTTCCTGGTGCCTGCCAGGCAGGGCCTGCCTACTCACTGAGGGGACTCTTATGGGGCTCCCTTGTGGGTAGGGTCAGGAATTAGGCTGGGGTCTCATTCACTAGGTACATACATAGGTGTGGCCTCTTCCTGGGGCTTCCTTCTGTATGTCCCTCTGCAGGTCCCCTCTTGGGGTCCCTCCCATGATGGCCATATAAGCACAAACATGGTGTCCAGGGTCTAGAGGTGATGCCCAAGGCTTCAGAACTCCAGTCTGTTCTGGATGGGGCAAGGTCCCTGGCCTCAGGCCACTTCCATAGTAGTCAGCTCTCAGGCCCCCTGTCTGAAAGTTCTAACCAAGGGCTGCCTGACCTGCCTTACTGCCAACCTGGTTCCTCCATGGAAAGTAAGGGAGAAATCCTAGCATTTGGGAGGCTGAGGCAGGAGGATCAGTGCGGGTTCAAGACCAGCCTGGGCTACAAAAATGAGCTCAAGGCCAGCCTGAACTGCACAACTGCATAGCAAGAGCCTGTCTAAAAAAAAAAAAAGAAAAGAAAAGAAAAGAAAGAAAGAAAGAAAGAAGTGAGGGAGGGTATGTCAGGCCAGGGAGCTCAGTGGGGGCTCTGTTGGCACCAGGCATGTCCCCATGGCTGCTCAGCCTGCCTTACTGGGCCCTGACCACCATGATTTCCATCTCAAGTTACTGGCTGGGCCTACAGCGCGGAACTGGATGACCTCCAGCCACCACCCAGGCCCAGTGTTCCATGCATTTCCTCCAGCCCCAAATCTGGAGAAGTCTGGGCTAGGAGTGCACTTGTCCACTGGCCCGAAGGCTTGCAGCGGCTCCAGGACCTCCTGAGAGGTCAGGGGTCCTCAGTGGCATCAGGTTTGCCTTCCTGGGTGCCATGGGGTTCTCTAAGTCCTGTGGGTGAGCTACAGTACTAGTACTCCTCTGTACTGCTAGGAGCAGGTGGGAACCACAGACCACCCTGAGGGCAGTGGCTGAGCCTGGGTCTATCTGTGGGGGCAAGCTTGTGCCTAGGTCCCCATGATTCTTGGGATCCAGCTTGTCCCAGCCAGTGGAGGCCTCTCTATAGGGACAAGAGGTCAGGGATCCAGGGAAGACAGAGGTGCGTTTTTTTCATTGTTGCAGCTCTGGTCTGTTTTCTAGGGGCACCCTGCTTCTAGGGGAGAGAGATTTTTTTTTAATTTTTTTTTTCTTGTTTCAGAACTTTTGTTTGTTTGTTTATTTATTTATTTTTATGGCTGGCTCAGCCTGCCTTGAGGGCAGGGCTGGCACAGCATATGGTGCTGGGGATCAAATCGCGGTCCCTGCAGCCACCTAAGCTTTCCTAAGCAGGCGCTTTAGAGCACTGAGCCATCCTGCCAGGCCAGGGGAGAGAGAGATTTTCAGTGAAGCTATGGGTCCAGGATTAGAAACATGGGCAGAAGGGATCACAAGATGGCAGAGGAGGACAGTTGCGCCTGCCTGGGGCCCCAGATCCTCAGGCCCTCTGTGCTATGCCTTACAGTGCTAACATGTATTCTTGCCTCCATGGCTCTCCTGATGTCTACTAGCATGGGAACTGAGCCTACTTGGGGATAAGTGAGGTCCTGGAGACCCTGTGGTAGGGAAGTGGGCTTCTGAGACAGACCAAGGTGCAGAGGAGAAGCTCCAGGACATAGGCCCAATGGGACCCCACCCTAAATTCTGCATCAAGCCAACATAGCTCCTTTATCCCCAGGCTCTCCTGGGAGCCAGACTTGGTTCCAATCCCTTCTGACCTCTAAGCAGTTGGTGTGGGAACAGAATCTGGGGAATCCAGAAGGACATGAGTGGGTGCAGCCAGCCACAGCCCCTTCTTCGTGAGCCTACACTGACCCTTTCTGCCTGCTGACCTCACCCAGGCTAGTTTGCAGGGAGAATGGACCCAGTGTGTCCCGTACAGGGCTGTGCCAAGCAGCCCCCAACAAAGGAGCCTTTGGTGTGCCTGGCGCTGGGATGCCACGGAGGGGTGGGGGTGGCCTGCTCTGGGGCCATCCCAGCCTCGGCACCAGCCTCTTACCGCAGCCACACTGCCTGCTCAGGGTCGCCTGTGCAGCAGCTGGTCGAGCTTCAAGCCCTGCTGTCTTCAGCTTGGCTTGTCCCTGTGGCTCTGGTATCCTTTCCTCAGGCCACCTAGTAATATGTCTGGGTGCGGCTCACAGATCCCTGGATCTCCTGGGCATCAGCCATCTCTGTTCTTGAGACAGCTTGGCGCCTGATGGTGGCCCTCAAGTGTGGCTCTGCCTTGGGTGCCTGGCTTACCTTCCCTTGCTGGTCCTGGGGCTCTCAAGGGAGCTCCCCAGGATAGATAAGGAGCCAGGGAGAAGGCTGGAGAGTGGGAGGGGCTGACTGGGGTCCTGGGCCCCTCTGCCCTGTTACAGTGCAGCTCCTGAAGTCCACAGACCTGGGCCGGCACAGCCTTCTCTACCTGAAGGAGATCGGACATGGCTGGTTCGGGAAGGTGAGTGGCAGCAGCCTCGTGTATGCAGGATCCTTGCTTCCTCTGGACCCTTCTCTCACTGTGGACATGCAGAGAGAGCCAGGACAGCTCTGGTGTCGATACATGCTCATTGTATTCCAGCCAAAAGGGTCCAGAACCCATTTTGCAAAGGGTAAACGGAAGCACAGAAAGAAGTAGCTTATCCTGGAGGATGGTGGGGGGAAAAGAGTGGGGCTGGAGTGTGGCCTGGGTGACACCTGTCCCTGCAGGTGTTCCTGGGTGAGGTGCACTCAGGTGTCAGCAGCACCCAGGTGGTGGTAAAGGAACTGAAGGTGAGCGCCAGTGTGCAGGAGCAGATGCAGTTCCTGGAGGAAGCACAGCCTTACAGGTGGGTAGCACCTGGGGATGGGCAGCTGGAGGGGCATGTGCCCATTGCCCAGGACCCCTATAACAGAGGCAGGCTTTTTGCCACCCTGCCCCACCTTGCATGGCTCTTGCAGGGCGCTGCAGCACAGCAGTCTGCTCCAGTGCCTTGCCCAGTGTGCCGAGGTGACGCCCTACCTGCTGGTGATGGAATTCTGCCCGCTGGTGAGTGGCCACTGGGGAGGAAGGGCTGCCCCTGGCTCTCTAGAGCCTTGACTCCGAGCTGCTGCCCAGATGGGATGGAGAGGGGGTGCTCTGCTGAGTTGGTATCCTCCATGCCTTGCTCATAACTAGTGCTATCTCTGCCACCTCACATCTCCTCTAAAGCAGAGTCCCAGGAAACCCTGCCTTGCCACCTTCCAGAGGAGGCCTGTGTAGAGCAGGAACCCAGAAACCCCAGTGATGGCTCAGAGTGCTTGGGTAGCCTGAGTGTGTCTCACTGCCTGGCTCTCAGAGCAGCCTGAGTTGTGGTCAGCACAGAGCAGCCTGGGAGCTCTGCAGCCTCAGTTTGTCATGGTCAGGGCTTGGCCCACCTCCCCAGGGCAGACGCAAATCCTGTGCCTGCAGCCTGCTGTCTGCCCCCAAGCCCCCAGGCCCACACATAACTCTAGTACAGGCACATTCTGAGGGTGCCTGGGGGCACACCTGGGTCCCCTGAAGGACAAAGGCTCCCACAGTCTGGTGTCTGGACTCCTCGGGCTGGGTTGTCAGCAGCTGTGGCTACTAGCCCATCTTATTTCCAGTCCTGTACTCCTTCCTGGGTTGCTAGGCAGCAAACAGATCTTGGATTTGTGTTCTTGTCTGGTCATGGGGTCATGGCACTACAGATCCTAAATGGCTGGCTGGCAGGTCCAGTTAGTGGAGGTATGGTGGGAGGGCCCTCTGCCTGTAGGTCACCTGGCTGGCCCATCCCTGGACACAGCCTTTCCCCAGCTCTATAGGCAGCCACTGCCCATGGCTGTTGGCCAGACACCCTTTAGGCCCCACTTATCCCTAGCATGGGTGGGGGACAAAGTAAGGCACGATGGGGGGCCCCTAGGGCAGGGCAGCAGGCTGACAGCTGCTCCCTAACTGGGAGGTGACATGTGCTCCCTCTTGGTAGGGGGACCTTAAAGGCTACTTGCGGAGTTGCCGGGTGACGGAATCTATGGTGCCTGACCCCCTGACCTTGCAGCGAATGGCCTGTGAGGTGGCCTGCGGTGTCCTCCACTTGCACCGCAACAACTATGTGCACAGGTGAGGGGCAAGCAGGGCTACCTGGACAGTGTGAGCTCCTCACTGGCACAAAGGGTGGATGGTGCTACCACTCTTTGGGGGCTCAGGAGGATGAACCAGATTATTGTACATGGTCTCAGGAGCCATGCTACAAGGAATTTCACTAGATTTTAGAAACTGGGAAGATTAGGATTTGAAACCCTGAAGTGAGGGCCCCACACCAGCCCCCACTCTGTCTCTCGCAGGATGCTGGCCCTGCAAGGGGAGGGATGGCTCTGTCCTGCCTCTGGCAGTTGGAAAGATGGGCCAGGGTGCTCAGCCCCTTGGGAGCCTGGGGGACGTGCCGGAAGAAGTAGTGATGGACAAGTGGCCCCCGCCAGCCCTGGATGTCGCACAGGCCGTCCTCCCCAACAATATCCTGGTGCTGAGTGATGACACAGGCAACTCCAGCATCAGTGATTTTGTTGAAGAGGGCAGCTGCCAGCCTCCTGACCTGCCCACCGTGTCCCTTCCCCAGTTGCCTCAGGCTCAGGCACACATCTGTGGCCCAGGACACTTACTCACAGCTGTCCCCTGGCATGCAGATACCATCCTCAGGAAGTGGACAGGCTGGGGCACTTCTTCCCCAATCTAAGTCCACAGTGAAGCAGCTATCCAGAGGGTGTGGTACACCCTACTGTGCCTTGTACTTCTATCTCCCATGTGGCTACCAGCCAGGTGGAAGGGTCAAAGGCAGCACCATGGCTGGCTGCTGGTTGGAGGTTGTCCTAGGGAAACCTGCATGGCTTGTCTAGGGATGCTCCATGCCTACCTCCCCTGGGACCTCAGCTCTATTCCTGTCTGGCAGAGAAGGACCAGGCCCTGGACCACGGGCTCTAGCTATGGACAGGATCCTCTGGCACACTCTAGGCCCCAGTTTCCCCACTGAGTGCTGCCTCTTGGGTTGCTTAGAGGAGGGGAGATGGTACTGAAGACCACAGATACACAGGGCAGGGTGATCCATGGCCCGAGAGCTTCCTGGGTAGGTCAGCAGACCTGTGTCCTGGGAGAAGGGTGGGAGCTGGGCAGCATCTTCTCTGGTGGCCCATAGGCCCCATTTTCCCCATCTACACTGTCATGTTTGAAGCCCTATCCGCACAGGCCTTCCAAAGTGCCCAGTGTAGAGAAGCCTCTCAAACACTGCTTCCTGTCTGCTTGCTGGCCTAGGCTCAGGAGGCCCCTGAGGGATTAGCCATTCTTTCCTGGGCCAAAACCCTAGCTGACCCTGCCTCCCACTCTGCAGCGACCTGGCCTTGCGGAACTGCCTGCTAACGGCAGACCTGACAGTGAAGATTGGGGACTATGGCCTGTCCCACTGCAAATATAGGGTAAGTCAGGGGGTTTGGGCCCGTTGGATGGGGCTGCCACACATGGGATCCAATCCTGCCCTGTGTGCCGATAGGAAGATTACTTTGTGACTGCGGACCAGCTGTGGGTGCCGCTTCGCTGGATTGCGCCTGAGCTAGTGGACGAGGTACATGGGAACCTGCTGGTAGTGGACCAGACCAAGAGCAGCAATGTGTGGTGAGCACGGGTCCACAACAGAGGGTGGTGCAAGGATGGGCCAGGCCTCGTGGTGGGCATGTCAGCCTCTAGCTTGCAGGTCCAGGGGAGTTCCCGGTGGCTACCCTGCCTCTCTTACTCAGTGTGTACCCTAATGTACTCATGTCTGTCACAATATGACCTCATAAGGTTGTGCACTACAGGTGCCAACTGGACACCCTGAGCTGGTAAGGGACTGCTTGGATGGTCAGGGTGTTAGGTCTCCCCAGACCTGCTGGGCTGACATCAGCAGTATCATAGGGCTAAAGCACACATTTAGGTTCTAAAGTCCACTTTGAACAGTAGCAGGGGGGGATTATGTCGTTACAGGCTGTGAGGTCTTGGCTTTCATCTGTGTCTGTGAAGAAGCCTGAGGGCGCTCTTGGCTGCCTTTGAGGGAACTCAGGCCATGATGGACAGAGGAAAAAACAGGGAGGCAGATGCTAGGATCTCCCAGCATTGCAGCCTGAGCCCCAGCACCAAGCTGGACACAGAGCAACCATTCTTTCTGCCTGGGCTCTGCAGCCTTCAGAGGGATGGGGCAGAGCTGCCCTGTGGGCTTGCACAGGTGTTGGGTGTGTCTCCTGCCATGGGGGTGCCTGTGCCTGGTGGGTGCAGCCTCTATTTCTCAGTGCTGCATTCCACTCCTTATGGCCATGACACAGCCTGTACATATCTTTCTTTCTTTCTTTCTTTCTTTCTTTCTTTCTTTCTTTCTTTCTTTCTTCTTTCTTTCTTTCTTTCTTTCTTTCTTTCTTTCTTTCTTTCTAGGCTGGCTCAGCCTGTCCTGGGGGTGGGGCTGGCACATGTGGTGCTGGGGATCAAACTGTGTTCTCTAAGCTTGCCTAAGCAGGTGCTGTAGACCACTGAGCTCTCTAACCAGCCCCATTTATTTATTTATTTATTTATTTATTTATTTATTTATTTATTTATTTATTTATGGTACTGGGGATTGAACTCAGGACCCTGCACTTGCCGGGCAAGTGCTTATTCTACTGAGCTATCTCCCAGGACCCTGGTTTTCCTCTTAACCACATCCTGTCACAGACTTGTGAATCCCACTGAGGAGCCTCTTCTTGGCATACTCAACCTCAGAACCTTGGCTGGGGTCCCCATCACAGGACCCTGGCCACAAAGATCACGATGAGTTCTCCATTGCCAAATCAGCTCTGTCCTACCTCCCAGTTTCAGAGGAGCAAGGAAAAGCCACCCACCACTCATTGGAAGGGACCCTCAACTGCTTCCTCCTAGCCCTGAATACTCTCGGCACCCCTGCCTGTCACCCTAGCCTTACCATATGGCATAGGGTGTCTAGTCCTGCTCCTGCTTCAGCCTCTTGGGCCAGGCCTATCTGGGCTCCAAACTTCCTTTCAGCTTCACTGGGAGCTCCCACACCTGGCATAGCATCTTCAATGTGCCTGGTGAATGAGTGGCAGACCAGTGGCTGTGACTGTGTGTGGCCAGGGACTGTGTTGACACTTGTGTGTCTGTCCTTCGGGAGGGCCAGCTAGTGTGTACTGAGCTCTGGGCCCAGAGTGGCTGGCACAGTGGTGTCCTGCGTGGTCTTGCCCAGGCTTGTCTCATGGCAGTCATCCCTGCAGGTCTCTGGGTGTGACCATCTGGGAGCTCTTTGAGCTGGGCATGCAGCCCTACCCTCAGCATTCGGACCGACAGGTGCTGGCCTATGCTGTCCGGGAGCAGCAGCTCAAGCTGCCCAAGCCCCAGCTACAGCTGACCTTGTCTGATCGCTGGTGAGGACCCCACCATTTTGGGAGAGGAAGGTTGACAGTGGGGGGGAGGGGTCCACAAGTCTCTAGGGACAGGTGGTTCAGTGTGATTGCTTGGGGCTCAAGCTATCTTGTCCTTTTTCCTGCCCCCCCAATCATGGAAGAGGAAGGAGATAAGGCCAAGTGTCCCCGTTCCCTCTGTTCCCAGAATCCTGGTGCCTTAAGGTGTTTAGGGTGTTGAGGAAGTGGGAGATTCCCCAGCAGCCTTGCAGTGACCTGGGGTTCGGAGGAGCCAGCTCTCACACAGAGAGATGTGAGATGGGGTTGGGCCACCCATGGGAACCTCCTGGCAGGTACGAAGTGATGCAGTTCTGCTGGCTGCAGCCAGAGCAGCGGCCCACGGCTGAAGAGGTGCACCTGCTGCTGTCCTATTTGTGTGCCAAGGGCGCTACCGAGGTGGAGGAGGAGTTTGAGCGGCGCTGGCGCTCACTACGGCCAGGCGGGGGCAGTGCCGGCTCCGGACAGGGTGCAACGGGTCCTACGCTGGGCGTTGCGGCTGAGTTGGCTGCGGCCTCATCCTTCCCACTGCTGGAGCAGTTCACGGGCGATGGCTTCCACAGCGATGGGGATGACGTGCTGACAGTGACTGAGACCAGTCGAGGCCTCAACTTCGAGTACAAGTGGGAGGCGGGGCGGGGCTCAGAGGCCTTCCCTCCCAGCCCAGGCCACGCCCCGCGCCTGCAGGAGCTGTGCACCCTGGATAGCGTGCCTCTGGGCGTGGTGCCGGTGCTCAGTGCGCACAGCCCCTCGCTAGGCAGCGAATACTTCATCCGCCTTGAGGAGGCCGCGCCCACCATGGGCCACGACCCCGACTGCGCCGGTTGCGCCCCTATCCCCCAAGCCACTGCGGACCAAGACGACGAAGACTCGTATGGCAGTGCCTCTGCCTCGCTGGCCATGGAGCCACTGTTGGGCCACAGAGTGCCAGTGGACAGTCCCTGGATCCGCCGCGATCACAACCCGTGCAGGAGCCGTGTTCGGGATTCGCCCTGCCCCTCTCACTCACCCTCACCCACCGCGGAGGACATAGATTGGGGTGAGGCTGCCTTCTGCCCACCCTTTTTTGAGGATCCTCTGGATGCATCCCCTTCTTTGTGCTCAGGGGCTGTGCTGACTGGGAGTGAGGAGGAGCTGGGGGAGGCCGAGGCACAGAGGGCCACCCGGCGTGGACACTGGAGCTCCAACATGTCAGCCAACAACAACAGTGCCAGCCGTGACCCAGAGTCCTGGGACCTCGGATACGTGGGCAGCTACCCCGACAGTTATATGGATGACTACCCAAGCCCATTGCAGACCCCACAGGCCTCCCCGGAGTTGGGCCATCCCCTAGCCCAGGAGGGCCCCAGAGAGCCTCTGCTTGGACTACAGTCAGTCTCTCTTAGCCCTGACTCAGGCCAGTGCCTCATCCTTCCCCATCTGGGCTCTGCCCAGGGCCTGATGCCTGCTCCCTGCCAGGTCATATCCCCCTGGACTGGGGCAGCCATAAGTGGGGGTGATAACTCCCAAGCAGAACCCAGGCTTGCGCAGGAAGCTGAGGGCCCTGTTGGACCCCAACTGTCTCTTCCTTCTGTCCCATCACCATCCCACGAGGGAGCCCCTCTTCCCTCTGAGGATGCCAGTGCTCCTGACACCCTTCCAGCTTCCCCCACCCCTGCTGCTGGCAGTCAAGTGACAGTCCCAGAGCTAGTCACCTTGGGTAACAGCCCCAGCTCCCCCGAGGTGGAAGAACCCAGCAGTGAGGATGAAGACACAACGGAGGCCACTTCAGGTGTCTGCACTGATGTGTCCAGTGATGGCCCCCAGGCTGAAAAGCCTGACATAGTGCCAGCCTTACGCTCTCTACAAAAGCAGGTGGGGACACCTGACTCTCTGGACTCCTTGGACATCCCCTCCTCAGCCAGTGATGGCTGCGAAGTCTCCAGCCCATCTGCTGCTGGCCCCCCTTGTGGGCAGCCCCGTGCACTGGACAGTGGCTATGACACAGAGAACAATGAGTCTCCTGAGTTTGTGCTCAAGGAGGCTAGTGAGCCCAGGGAGCTGGCTGCAGAGGGTGATGGCCCAGGGCCCCCGACCCAGCTCTCAGCCTCCCTGGGAAGCCTCAGTGAGAAGAACCCCTACCGAGACTCTGCCTACTTCTCAGACCTGGATGCCGAGCCTGAACCCTCCTTGGGCCCTGAGAAAAGCAGCTCAGGCCAAACCTCAGGGCGGAGCACTGGGCTGCAGTCTGTGCAGACCTCTCCTGTGCTTGCAGTGCTGGGGGAGGCAACCAGCACTGGTCACAGGGAGATGCTACCACCACTGCCAGGGCCCCAAGAGTGTCCCCCAGAGCCAGAGGCCTGCCTCTCTAGCCCCAGGCCAGAGCCTTCTACATCCTTAGGCTTAGCTGAGGAGCAGTCTATGGCCAGCCTCGGCTCTTCCAAGTTCCTCTTGCTGACCCCTGCACCTCGGAGCCCAGAAGGTGCAGAGCTCCAGGGGCCCCCAGGACTGTCATCAGGGCAGACAGGGAGCTCAAGCACACCCAGAGCCCCACTCTGCCTGGCCCTACCTGGACGCTCTGGGGCCTTGGAGGGCCGGCCAGAGGAGGAAGAGGATGATAGTGAGGACAGCGATGAGTCAGATGAGGAACTCCGCTGCTACAGCATCCAGGAACCCAGTGAGGACAGTGAGGAGGAGTCACATGCGGTGCCTGTGGTGGTGGCTGAGAGTCAGAGCGCACGCAACCTGCGCAGCCTTCTCAAAATACCCAGTCTGCTGTCTGAGACCTTCTGCGAGGACCTGGACCGCAAGAAGAAGGCTGTGTCCTTCTTTGACGACGTCACCGTCTACCTCTTTGACCAGGTGGGCGGGCTGCTGCTGCAGGTGCATCAGTGCTGTGTGCCTGTGCACGAAGGCATGGAATATGGGTGTGGAGGGCCAGTGATGCGGGTGGCCAAGTTAGGTGTGCTCTGACCTTTGCAGGAGAGCCCCACCCGGGAACTCGGGGAGCCCTTCCCCGGTGCGAAGGAGGCGCCCCCCGCGTACGCGCCGGGCAGCCCCGGCTTGCCCAGTGTACCCAGCCGGCCAAGGCGGGGTGATTGCTTTCCAGAAGGCTCTGCAACGGAAGAGGGTGAGCTGGGGACGTGATGTCAGAGAAGGGGCCGTGACATAGGGCAGACCGTAAAATGAGGGGCGGGGCTGTGAAGCGTGGGAGTGTGATTTTTTGGGGACGGGGCCTCCACGCACACGAGTGACCCGGCATCCGGCTCAGTTTCAGGCGGCAGGTTCGAGTGGGACAACGGCTTCCTTGAGGTGCCGGCTAAAGGGGTCTTGGCAACCACTCTGGGTCCGACTGCGCCCACCCCTGCCATGACCCCTGAACCGGCCACAGCTGCGCCCATCTCGCGCTTCACCGTGTCACCCGCGCCCGCATCCCGCTTCTCCATCTCGCACGTGTTGGACTCAGATGCCCAGTCTGCAGGAGGTGAGGTGCAGAGAACCAGCAGGGAGCATTGCGAGAGGCATGGGGAAACTGAGGCTGATGAGGTCAGGTCCTGTGCCTAGGGCCAAATACCTGCCCTGGCCTGCATCTTCAGGGCAGATTCTGTGTCCAGTGCCCAACCCCCACGCCCTCCATCCTGAGCTTCATGCTGGCTGTTCCCCATCCTGCCCAGCCTCATTCCCAGAACCCTCTACTTCCAGCCTCCTGCTGGTGTATGTGACAGAAGCTGCTGCAAGCCGCCTATTCAGGGCATTGGTTTGGTGAGCAGCTGACATCCTTAGTGCTCAGGTGGGGCACTACTAGAAAGAATGGGCTGTACTTTGCCCACCACCAGCTGTGTTACGGGCCACTCCCGGCTCCTGCCTGAGCTTCCATGTGAGTTCTCCCTATACCCCATGCATAGTGCCTGGCAAATTCCTCAGGATCCTGTTAGGTAGGTGGCCTTCAAAGCCTACTTCCTCCAGGAAGCCACCTGCCTCTCACTCCACTCAAGGTAGACCTAATCCTCTACCTGGCATGGCTTTGTGCCTGCACCCTGAAGGGAAGGGCCTGTCAACTTCACCCTGGTGCAGACAGGCCAGTTACCAGGAAATAAATGCATGACCCTGACCAGCCCTTTGCTCTTCAGGCCTGTTTTCCCATCTATAAAAGAGCTTGGTCAGGGTGAAGCCATGGAAAGAGAAATTCATCATCTCCCACCAAGACAGTGGTGGACAGGCAAAGAAGAGGCACACCAGTAAACCTGTGGGGACTGTGGGCAGCTCATTGCACCCTCTCTTTGGCAGGCCCTGCAGCAAGCACTGCAGACGAGTACATGGAGGCTTGAGGCCCAGGCATTGCATCCTGAAGAGAAACGCTTCACTGGAGTCCCTGCTGCCCTGTCCTGGACAGCAGCAAGAATGGGGACCAGGAGTGGGGGAAACCACAGCCCTGGCAGTGGCAGATCCAGGACCGCGGTGCAGCATCCTGGTGAAGCAGGATGGATGGCCCCTCTTCAGCCCTGGACAGGAGACTGTGTACGCTGCTTGTGTTGCCTTGGGGGCAGAATGTGTCCTGGACAGTAGGTTTTGCTGCCAGTCCCTCAGTATGGCCCAGTCTGATGGCTGTGGGTGTCTGGATGTAGAAATAGAAACCCTTCAAAAGGGCCCCACATCCTACATTCCCAGGCCTGGCTGGCCCCAACCCTGTAGCCGCCTTTCCACTCTGGCTGCTGCCTCTGGACTGCTCGGCCTGGGTTGGGAGATCTGCCCTTGGCTGTGGGCCTGCATGCCGTGCCTGGCTGGCTCCCTCCATCTGTTCATGGGACATTTGTACCCTTAGCTGGATGGGGCACAGGCCCCAACGTGATTATCAGTCCTACCCCTTACCCTCTCCTAAGTCTGGGTTTACGCAGTGCCAGGACAAGCCCCTGGCCAGGGTCCTCACACCCTTACCCCAATCTGTGGCTGATTTCCCTTCACTGCCTCCCCAGGGGCTCCTCTGCACAGGGCCTGGCTGCTCCTGTTAAGGTTCTGATGAGCCCTGACATCTGCAGGCACCAGAAGACTTCCAGGTTGTGCTGGCCCGGCCCCCAGCCCTGTTCTCAAGGTGTCCCTGGCTGGGCAGTGCCCTGGCCTGTGCCTGGCACTGAGAGAGAGTGGGGGCTGCACCCCAGGCAGCACTGGGGCTCCTGCCCCCAGGGATAATGGGGTATAGGAAAGGGCGGGGCTGGGTAGCACAGGGACTATTTTTGTAACAGCTACTGCTGGAATGAATAGAAGTGGGGTGATTCTAAGTTATTGTTGCCAAAGAGATGTAAAGTTTATTGTTGCTGGGGGGGTACTTGATCTTGGTGTTTTGTTTTTTGTTAGTTTGAGGCTTAGGACGCTGGTGCAATGATTTTTTTTTTGTTTGTTTTTTTAAGAGAAACCAAGCTATGAAAAAGAAAAAAACCCTCTTGTGTTCAGCATGTTTTTATTGGAGATGAACGTAAAGCCCTGTGTTGGGCCAAGGCTGAGGTGAGACCCAGTTGTCAGTTCTGCTTGGGGACAGGAGGGATGCTGGCTTTTCCTCCTGTCCTGGTCACCACACCTTGATGACCTGCCACGACTGTGCCTGGGCTGGGAGATAACCTGAGAGCTCTTTTCCTTTTCCAAAGGCTGGCCCTGCCCCAGGCTAGGGCAAAGAGGGTGGGCCTACGCTCATACCCCATAGGCAGCTCCCTGGAAGCCCGTCTTTCCCAAGCTAATGCCTGTCCTTCAGACCAGGGACGGGTGAAGGAGACTTGAGGAATTGGGTCATCTGTGCTGTCTGCTGGCCTGGCCCTCTATTCGCATCACAGCAGCTCTATGCCCTAAGCCTCCTGAGCAGATGTCGGCAGGTGGCTCTGGGACAGGAGCCCTTGGGGTAGGGCCTGTGAGGAGCAAGTTCTACTTGGACCTCTCTCCAGACAAGGACCGCTATTATCAGCTGAGCCTACCACATAGTATTTCTGCTTGAGCAGCAGTGCAGCCCCTAAAGCAGCAGCCTGAGGGAGGCACTCAGTAGCCGGGGCAGAGTCCAGCAGCAGAATCCCCACTGACAGGTAGATACATGGTCAATGATCCAGGCCGCGGCTCTGGGAGCAAGGGCACCAGGAGGCCCCCCACTGCACATTCTGGAGAAGTGGGGCTCAGGCAAGGAAGAGATGTGCTAAGAGGTGGGAGCACAGGGCAGGCCCAGACCCAGACATCAGCACAGCAGCAGAGCTGCAGGAAGTCATGTGCTTTTGATAAATTACTGTTTCAATGAGGGCACAGGCACTCCCCATCCTCAGGCCACTGCTGACACTTCGTACAAATGTTTGTTGACCACACAGGAGCTGGAAGCAGTGTGGGAGTGAGCTCCCTTCTGGTCACTGGACGAAGGGGGGCGTCTTCCCTGTGCCCAAGGCTTCACGGGCCAGGACTGGAGGTCTCTGCCTTCAGGGAGCCAGCTCTCTGCCAGGGTGGCATAGCCAGTGTGGGCTTTGGGTTCTTGGATAGTCCTGTTGGAGCAGCTGGGATCCAGCCCAGGACAGGCCAATGTGCATAGGGGGATGCTAGGAAGTAGCGGCTGGTTTGTCCCCTAACCAGGAACATGGAGGTGGTAACAATGTCAGTTATGCAGGTGGGCCCACAGGCTGGCACTATGAATGTAGCCATCAGCTGAGGAGGGGGGCAGACCTGTCGTTGGTCACTGTTGGCTTCAGATGCACACTGGCGAAGGGGTTCCTGAGGAGAGAAGAACAGTTTCAGGTTGGGACAGATGCCATGGACAGACTGTACCACTCAGGTTGTCTTGGGAACCTCAGTGGGGGAGTCTGACAGCCCAGCCCAGAGTAGATCAGGTGGCAGGGCTAGAGCCAGGCCAGGTACTGTCTGCAAGGCCTGCTGGGCCCTGGTGCAAATACCCCCTGCCTACCCTACATGCTCTGGGCAGGCAGGGAATCCTCACCTACAACTGGGGATGGTGGGGTCCAGCTGAACCCCTCCCAGCTCAGGGTGGATCTCTGTCCTTGGGGGTAGGGGGCCATTTCCTTCTTAGGACTTGGACAGCCCTGAGGAGGGTCCACATCAGTTTGTTGAACCCTCCATCAGGCGGAGCCTTAAAAATAGAGGGGCTGATAGCCTCTCACAAAACAGAATATGGCTCAGCAGACACTACGAGCCAGCCCCGGCATGCAGGTTACCCAGGCACGCCAAGAACACGTACACACAACAGACAAGGCACACGCTGGGGGTGAACACCATGGCCCCTGCAGAGGGCTGACTGCAAGGCAGTTTCCCTGTGAAGGACACAGCGCTGCCTCCTCCCAGGAAAGCTGCACCCTCCTTGGTCACAGCTGATGCACAGATAGGACTCAAGAGACAGGAAGTGGAAATGGAACAAGATGAGCACAGATGGGGGCGGCAATGGCCTCGTCCTCACGGAGCCTCTCTCCCTACAATCCCTGTTGGGCATGGGGACAGCACAGGGCAGCAGGCAGGGACATCACACAGCTCCATGAGGACAGCACAGATGGTGCGTGGACACAGGATCTCGAGGCACAGGACCATACTCTAGGGGAAGCAGGCTCTGTGCTGGAGCTGTTACCTGGAGTGTGGTCACTTCAGGCCCAGCTGGGTCCTTGAGCCTGGTGGGCTGGCGGCAGGCGGTCCATCCATGTGCCCCAGAAAACCCTCATGGGCAGGGGCATCACCCCATATTTTTGAGGACCTAAAATGTTTTCTAAAAATCTGAAACACTTTGACTGTGAAGTTTGAAAAGATGAGACATGGAGAATAGACTGACAGGTCCATGCAGTTTTTCCTCGCTAGGATGCTTTGTGCATAACTTGAGGCTTCACGGTTGATGGTGTCTGGACTACAGCATACAAGATTAAAGGCCACTATTGAGCCCACTTGCAGCATCAGGGTCTGCAACATTCTCTGTGGCTCTGGTCTGTACACGTAAGCTTCAAGCCCTCATCTGCTGGCTAGGTAAGGGCTGCCCAGGGCTCAAAGATGAGGATCCTATTGTCATCAGCAAGGCCTACCAACTGCAAGCCCAGTTGGGGCCGAGGCCTGCACACCCTGGCTCCTAGAAGGCTCTCAAATCCAGACTTAGGCATGTCTTGGGGGATAGGTTTTCCTCTGAAGAGTGCTGGACAGTAGTAGAGCAAAGAACAGATCTGCCTGGGTACCAGAGTGGGAGGCCAATTTGACTAGTGCCCAGGGCAGAAGGGCCAAGTGTCCGATGGGATGCACCCTCCTTCTGGCCCAACTTCAACTCATAACCCAACTCTCACTGAAAGACATGTTCCCCCAGCCAGGATCAGCACAGAAGCACAAGCCTGCCAAGTGCCCCGAGGGATTTCCGAGAGGACCTCTGTTCTCTAACCCACGTGTTCTTTCTTCCAACCCCCAATATGGGGCCTTTCAGACATTGTAAGTTTGAACAACTGGGGACTTGGGAACCCAAATGTGATCAAGCTAGCCTGATTAGATGGCAAGGTTTCTACCCTGCACACAGCCAGACGCAGGGCAAGGCTTCCAGAGACTGCAGCCACACCCAGAGGACGGATGTGCAGCCACCACTCCTGGAACAGCCTGAAAACAGATGCCTGTGAATGAACCCCAGAGCTCACCTGCGTAACCCCATAAAAGTTAGGGCCCAACATTGAGGTGTTAGGAAAACCAGATTTGTAGCGTGAACTCGCTTCAAAGCCTCTATTATGTGTGCCTGCCAGACACGTCTTGTATGCTTCCTGCTGACCAAGGCATCCAGCAGATGGGCAACAAGAAACTTCCAAGGAGTAGGACCATCACGTGCCATGCCCGGCAAAGGAATGTCACTCAAGAAGTGCCCAAGAGTGGGCAGACCCAGAGACTGCATGCTCTGGGTCAGGACCGGCAGAAGGGCTGGGCAAGCTGGAATCAGGATACAGAAATGACAACAGGCTGGAGCAGGCCTCTGGGGCCAGGTGTGACTTAGAGGGTAAGGTGGGGGATGCTGCCAAGGCAGAAGCAGGTCAGGTGACACTTGTGCCTGCTCAGAGCCAGGGAGGAAGACCTCAGCGTTGTGGGCAGCAGTCTCTGGGGGACACCGACTAAAAGCCTAGGAGTCAGACTTCCTATAGCCACTCCAGCTTGTCTTATAGTCTCATAGAACCTAAAGACACTTCAGGCTTTAGGACACAGTCTTCTGGTTAACCACTTGAATGAGAAGCAGGGTGACTGAACCAAGATCACAAGTGTCTGAAGCCTTCAGGGGACTCTAGGAAAGAATCAGGCTGCTGCCCATTTTCTCCACCAAAGTGGCTTCTGGCATCCTCAGAGAAGAGCACCCCCAATGAGGGGGTGGACAGGGGTATACTGTGGGCTTCTGCTGACCAGCAGTGTGGGTTGTGGACTGGTACCAGCCCCTTACCCAGGGCCCTACCTTTGGGGTGAAGCTATTCAGCGGGGTGTGGGGAGCACCTGTTAAACAACCACAGGTAGCTTTTAGACCATCCACCCCGAGGCCAGCTGGCTGTGTGAGCAGATGGCTTGAGGCATCCAGGTGTGGTGCCAGGCTGGCTGTGCTGGCAGTACTTGACTATTCCATGTCTGGCCCTACAGAGACCTTCTTGAACCTTAAGCCCTCCTGGGCCTCACCAGTTAAGGATAGCATGGGCCCCAGCTGGCTCAAAGGGACCTGGCAGCAGCCATGGCCAGCTAGCTCTTAATGAGCATCCTATATGCAGAGAGCTGTGGGTGACATAGGCTGCCCTGGCCAGGGTGAGCCAAGGCCATTTACATCCCATCTTCAAACTGCAGGAGCATTTTCCTATAGCATTTCCTGCCATTCATGCTATAGCTCTCACAAAAAGCAGGGGCAGAGGAGCAGGGGTCCAGGATCTGCCTGAGTAGTTGGGCTGTCTGCACAGACACAGAGCACCCTCATGGTGCTGGGGGACAGTGGGACAGATGCACAGCAGTGCCTGCTTAGCCCAGGTGTTGGGGAATAGGGTGTGTCTGAGGGTGTTGGCCCTTCCTTTCTCTGGCACTGAGGGAAGGGACAATTATAGTTGTCACTAGAGAACACCCTGGAGGTGGCCAACACAGGCCCTATGTGTAGTAGTGGGGCACTCCTGGATGGCTGAGACAGCATCCCAGGACCATGGGAGGTGTGACAAGGGATCCAGACAAGGCAATGGGTTCTGTTCCACCACTCCTGAGACCCTGACCCTGAGCCCAGCCCTCTTCCCCTAGCTATGATACTCACCAGGCCGGGCTTATACCACCACATACCCAGAAGACCACCCACACCAGTGCTGCAGGGTCAAGAGAGAGGCCTGTCCCCAAATGCTTGCCAGCATTACCCTTCGATTATAGCCAAAGCAGCAGGGGCAGAAGGTGGGCAGAGGCCAGGCCAACCCCACACCCAGCAGCAAAGGCAGTGGAGGGGCAGACAGGCAGAACCACAGGCTCTAGGCTGAAGGAAGGAGACCCATGAACCCAAGGGGGAACCACTTCAAAGGAAGAAGACCCAAAGCAAGGGCCAGAACCAGGCCAGGTTTTTGTCTAGAGACACTGCAGATGCAAATGGACACCAGAAGACCAGGGCAACTTACTAACTAGTCAGGGCGGCTCAAAATCTGGCCACTTCCACACTGGCACTGCAAGGAAACACAGGCTTGTTGGTGGAGTTGGGGATTAGAGGGAAGGAGGGGGGACTGCAGGGAGGCTAGGTCAATGGGGTCAGCGCAGGCTGCCAAAAGGGGACCCAGAGCACGGTGTCCCGGCTCCTTCCAAATCTTCATCAGGCCCCACCAGGTTCTGCTTTCTCACTGCAGCCATTCCAGGTGCCATCAGCGACCAAGGTAAAGCCTAGTACTGCCTGCAAGTCCAGGTAACTCCAGCCTATGACTCATGCACGGGCTCTGCAAACAGCTCAAGGGCCCTACAGAAACTGACCATGGGCTGCAGGTTGGGGAGCCCTGGGGTCTGGCCTGCTCACTCCACCCCAACCTGTGGCGGAGACTGGAAGGAGGCTCCCAACCCAAATGGATGCAATAAATAAAATTTTATTCAAACAGTTAACTGCAGTACAGGGCACAATTCAGTTTTTTTTTTTTTTTTTTTTTTTAAAAAAAAAAAAAAAAAAGGAAAGGAAAAAGGAAAAAAATATTTTCAGCACTTTACATCTTCATACAAGTTTTGCTGTTTTGTGTCTACATTCATCCATTGCGCATGGAATCCCCTGGATTTGAAATCTTTTAGCAAAGTTAGAACAACACAGAAGGTTCTTTACACAGGTCCAGGCTCTGGCTATGTTTTCCTTAAATATAAAACAGGGTCAGTCTGTGCCTGAGCCAGTGCTCACAACACTACCAGCCATGTCCCAGTCCTCGGCAGGCAGGCAGGCGTGCGGGAGTTTGCCAAACCACATGAGAAAGAGGCACATCTACAGCTTCGCAAGGGGCTCCGCTGGCCACAGGGCTAACCTGGCTGCACCTCAGCCCGGCTGCCCAGAATTCAGTGTGTGAAGAGACAAAACCAGTAGCCACTGAGTCCAGTGTGCTTGTTTCTAAAGTCACCAAGACACACAAAAAGACGAGAGCATTTAGGAGGACCTGGGCCAGGCCTGACTGCCCCCTGGTGGGTGGCATGGGGCCAACCTGACCAGGCTGGGGTACCCTGCCCCTGTGGCCTAGCAGCCACAGACAGTCGTAACTCCCTCACAAGGCTGGTTAAAGAAACAATTTCCAAAACACGTGGGGGTGGGGTGTCTCTGGAGGTCTTTGGAATGTCCGAGTGTGGCCGGGCAGGGCTGCTCCCGACCCCTGCCTGCCAGCGCACTGCCTGAGGTAACACCACGCCCGCTGCAGAGTTCCGCCCTATGTACACCTGGTCCAGCAGTGTCACCAAGGAGGGAGGCCCGGGACCTGTCTGAGAGGGCTAGGTGGGCCCAGGTGGGGGCTGCAGCCTCCCTCACAGGAGTGGCCAGCTTCCTCAGGAGGCCCTCTGCCGCCAAGGCTTGTCATGAGCCCCTTTTTCTCCATGTGGCCCTTGGAAGTGGATCTGACCCACTTCCTCCCCTGTCCTAGAAGACGTGAGGGTGCCAGGGTCAGATGCAGAATAACAGTACGTACACCAGAGTCCATGCATATCTGTTTTTGTTTTTCAGGAAAAAAAAAAAAGTCCTTTTTCCTGTTTTTCATCTTTTTTTTTTTTTTTTTTAAAGATTTTTCTTTTTCTTCAAATTCTAGACCTGGCTCGCAGTGAGCCTTAGAAAAGGGGTGTGCATCACGAACACCGCAGGGCAGGGGCAGTGCCTGGCAGGCCCTGCCTGGCACTTTCTGCTTGAGGCTGGGGACACATGGGGGGCAAAGGGGGTGAGCACAGGGGGCACAGGGAGCAGCACCATGGACCCTGGGGGATCACAGAGTCTGGGGTCACCAACCAAAAGGCAGGGGCAGGAAGGGAAGAAAACTCAAGAACAAACCAACGAGAGCTGAGAAGGGAAACGGGAAGGAGCTCTTCAGAGCAGCCGCCGCGGTCAGCATCCTCACACTGTGGACACCAGTGTGCCACTGCCGCTGTGAAACAAAGCACAGGACAGCTGCCCAGGTGCCCTTTGGCCAGCAGCAGGCCACCTGGCTGAGCAGGGGGATGGAGAAGCCAGGGCAGGTAATGCCCATGCTGGGACTGAGGCAGCAGTGGTCCTACTTGGTTCCAGGCAGGCAACCCAGAGGTGGTAAGCAACCCTCCCCAACCCTGTCCTTGCCACTAGGGGCGGACAGGGTGGCCTGGATGCCAGGGAAAAGGATCAGGGCCAAGGGAGTTTCTGAGAATAACAGGAAAGACTGGGAGCCGTAGTAAGTCAGTGCCCTCTGGGACAGCCAAGACTCCCCCATAAAACCACCAGCTGGCTTCTAGGTCCCAAGATGGGAGCTGCAGTAGCCACGATCCTGGAACCCCTACCCCACAGTCCCAAAGATGAACCCGAAGCGCCTTACCTGCTCACGGACCGTGCTCCATAGTCCTCCAGACCCTAGGGAGTTAGGGCGCAGAAGTTAGGCTGGGGCCCAAAGGGGATTGAGCCCCACCCTGCCCCCTTGCACAGTCCACAGGGATGACCCTGGAGTTCAGACAGGCTCCCTAGGAAGGCAACTTCCCCAGCCTCTCCACCCCATCTCTGGCCACAGTGGCTGGGCCTCTCCAGAGACCCTGATCCCCTTGAAAACTGCCTGGGCCACTTGTACCTAGCCAGTGGCTCACTGGATTATGTGACCTCCAGGTTACCTCCCTGTCTCTGGCTGTGCTGTATACACCTCCCATACTGAAAAGGTCAAGGCAGGCAGAGGACACCCGCCTTTGGCCAGGTCCTTACACAGGACAGCAGCTGGGGCTGGGCATGGAGGCTACAGAGTTGGCCCCCTGCAAGCCCGCCTCACATAAACTTGGGCTGGCCCTGGGCCCCATGTCCTCCTAAGCACCAGAGCCTGCTGCAGTTTCCTGGTAATGTCCTGGTCCTTCACCAGTTTGGCTGGCCCCAAGGCACTGACGGGTGGCAAGTTCATGTTTCCTAGCTCTCCTAGCTCTGAACCACAAGACAGAAACCACAGTGGATAAGGGGTTCCTCCTAGCCCAGCAACAGGCCCAAGACCTTGGGTCTCCACCCAGGTCGGGGCAGACCTGCCTCTGCCGCTACCCCATGCTCTGAGCTCTGGCAGGTTCTGGCCAAGGGATGGCCACACTGCCATAGTCTGGATCCTGTGCCATACAAGCCTGCATTCTAGATACCAAGTCCTCCTCACAGGGGAATGGGGCATAGCCTGAAAGGTACTTCACACCACCAACATGACTTTCTGCACGGCCTCCAATCCTGTCAGGTGTTGGGACATAATAGTGGTATCCCCAGAATGTCTAAGACTTGGTGGAATGGCTGGTTCTCTTTCTCAAACCCTAGCTTAGCCCAAGGACTACATCCAGAGGAAAACTGTCTTCCTGTTTCTAACCTTCAGGCCATAGCAGACTAATGTCCTTCAACCAGAACACTTGACAGAAGCCCCAGGATGACAGGGACCTCTACTCCCAACTCCATAGTCTCTCTGGACACAGTCAGCGGGGACTCTGATCTAAAACTCAAACCTTGTCCAACCTGGATAGAGATCAGCTCTCACAAAGGAGAACCTAGGGACCAATCCCAAGGTTGAGGACCATGCCTCTATCAGCTGCCTCTGGCCTACAGGATGAGAAGGCCAGATCCCTAGAGTTACACTGACCCGACACTGCTGGGTAGCAGGAGTCTGAGGCCTATGGCTCTCAGGGAAGGAGCTTCTGGAAATCAATTCACCAGCCCCTGGGCTCCTTACAAGCAGTGGCTGGCATCCAAGAATGCCCTGTGGACCAGCTATCACCAGCCCTGACATCATACTCTGGGGGCAGTGAGCAGACCAAGGCCAGCACAGGTCCATTGTGAAGGATGGAGACTGCCCTGACCCACAGGTGTTTGTGTTACTTAAGTCCCAAACCAGACCCTTTACCCAGGCCTGGCAGGCAGGATACCCACTCTCCACTTAGGGCCCCTGGCCCAGGGCCCAGAAATCACTCACCTGGGAGAAGGCAGGCACAGCCACACTGTAGGGCCTCTGTTTGAAGGTGCCGGCTGTCTGGTTGGGGAAGGCCCGGGATGATGTGCCATAGTCGGGGGGTGGGATGGCCAGGTCATCCTTGTCCAAGAGGTTGCCTGTGCTGCTGCTCTTGCCCTGCTGCAGGCTGTGGGAACGTGGGGCTCAGGGGATGGCCAGATAGCCCACTCAGCCCCACAGGCCTCTTGGCCTCTATGCCTCCTTCAGGGCTGGTCTCCCTGAGACCAGAAAAAGCAGCCATGTCACCCATGGAGGGGGACCCAAGTCCTGCAGTGACTCCCCAACCTTCCTGGGGCCACACATTCCCACTAGGTCCACCTGAGTCCCCAAGAGCCAGGATGATCCAAGGACCCGTGAGAGGGCTGTGTCCCCTAGGAGACAAGTATCAGGGGGTGTCCTGCCACAGCAGGCTGACCAACAGCCACTGCACACAGCACTGGCTCCCGGAGCTCCTCTGGATGCCACAGCAGTCTGGTCTCAACTGTGCAGTGGGGCTGGAGCTGAGCGGATGAGGAACCTGGAATCCCACCTGGTTCAGCTGGCACACTTACCTCATGTGCAACCTGTCGCTGCCATCACTGTCCAGAACCCGGGTGTAGGAGAAAGGAAACCAGCCCCTCCTGCAAGAGACGCTTCTGGTCAACACTCTATCCCTAAACTCAGGCACATGAATGGGTAGCATCCTGCCCCCACCCTCAGACCCAATACCACCAGGTCCACAGCCTGAGTGCACCCCCTTGTGGAGAGACAGGCAACCCGCTCTGGAGCGACCAGCGACCTGGTCCTGTGGATATCTGTGCACTACTTGCCATGTACCCCTCACCACTGTGTGTGTGAGCTCTCATTTCAGGCCTCTTCCTGGCCTGCAGCTGCCACCAGGCACTGGGCTAGAGCACAACATGGTTTAAACCAGTGATGGCGAACCTCTTAGAGCTATTAAGGAGAATAAAAGTCAGCTGCGGCACATGTGCCACACGTTTGCCACCATTGGTTTAGGCTCTTGCTCCTGTATATCCTTCCCCACGGACACTGTTCTCTTTCTCTCTTGCCCAAATGTATGTAGATAAAAGATGCTCTGGGAAGGAGTGACCCCCGGTCAGCCTGCCCTAGATGCAGCAAGAGGAAGATCTGGCAGTTAGACATACAGGAGACACTAGGGGCACAAAGGCTATAGTGTCTGGTTGGATGAATTCCACTCTGCCACCTACCACCTCGGAAGCCATGTCCCTCCTCCCAAATGACCAGGTCCCTTATAGCACATACATGGTTGGGGTATCACACTGTGTCAAAGCAAGAGAAGCAGAAAGAGTAAGGGGCAGAGGAGCCAACAGCTAATGACATCCATGGTTGCATGTGGGCAAGTCCTCAGCATCATACCTGTCCTAGGAGGACCTACAACCTGATTGACAGGTGAAAGAGCTCAGCATCAAGAATATACCTGAAGGGGTTGGGGAGATAGCTCCATGGCACAGGTGTCTGCCTGGCAAGTGTAAGATCCTGAGTTTGAACCTCAGTCCCGCAAAAAAAAAAAGAGGAATACACCTGAGTGCCACTGTCCCCATATACTCAATAATCGGGGCTAGGACCCAGGACCTGCTCCCCTCCAGATGGACACTTACATCTTGGTCTTCTCACTCTCGCCATAGTGCCAGCCATCCCGGGCCTCGGGTACCAACAGGGTGATAAGGTCGCCCTCCTTGAAACTCAGCAGGGTGCTGTTGTCACCAGCCGCATGGGAGAAAATGGCCTTCACCCGCATGCGGCCATTGCGCTCCAGGCCAGCTGCCATGGAGCTCGAGCGTGGCAAAGTCTTGTTCTCTGCTGCTGGGACAATGGGGGTGGGTGTGAGGGGATGGGTGGTGGCAGATGGGACCCAGCGTAGAGGCTAAGGAGCCTGAATATGCATGGTGATGGCACCCCAGACTGGACACTGCAGGATGGGAACAGCTGTCCCATAGTTAGCTTCAGCTCTCCCATGCCTGTGTGTCCTGGTCACTGACTGAGTCAGCCTTTGTGGTCCTATCACCTACCGCATTACACCTGTACTCCAATCATACCGCATACTTTGCATACCTGTACATGCGAACACATGCACATACATGCAGATGTGTCCTGCCCTAGGCATGTGCACATACATGCAGATATCACCTATGTATAGCATTTGCATGTGCACACACATAAATGTGCATGCTGTCCACATGTACACTGTCCCCAGGCACTGCACACCACACACAAGCTTGCAGGAGCATGGAGTCTCCCAGACCTCCACTCAGGAGCTTGGTGGTACTACAGACCTGGGGAAGTATGGGGAGGAGGGACCAAACCCAAATCCTCAGGCCCTTACTTGTGGCATAGCTGTTCTTCGGGGTCACGCTCTTGCGCACGGGGAGAGTGTTGGAATAGGAGTCACTCAGCTTGCTTTGAGACTGTGGGGGAGACAGGGATTTGGGCTGGGGAGCCTTGCGGTCAGCCCAGGGGTTGTAGTCCTCGCTGTCCGGGCCTGCGACGCCATTCATGACGGGCACATTCTCCTGAGCAGACATCCTCTGGAGAGAAGAGGAGGCAGGGGCAGGGTGTTGCTGGGGTCCAGCTTGGGAGAGGACCCTCCTCCACAGGGGGCCCAGGCTCAGAACACCACCCACAACCAAAGGGCACTCTCGCACACCCACAAGCTTCTGGAGATCCAAGACTTACCCCCACAAATGGTGCCAGCTCAGGGGGCACTGGCAGGGGCTTGGCCCCAGGAATGGGGTCCGAAATGACCAGATTGGATTTGGAAGCTGACAGGGAGCTAGGGAGAATGGAGCCATTGCTGTTGGCCACCTGCTGCATGAGCTGAACAGCACGGTCTGGAATCTTGTTGGGGTCAGCACAGGCCTGCTGCCACAATGGCAGCTTCTGGGCCAGCAGCTCTTTGCCCTGCAGGGAGAAGAGGGAGAAGCAGAGGAAGAGGAGTCAGGGGTGTCTGAAGGATCTCTGTAGTGAGCGGAGCCCAGAGATGCCTCCCTGACACTGTCGCCTCACGTGTGCGCTGTGTGCAGTCGGGGATACTCTTTGCCAGGGCTCCTACAGTAAGACTGGCCATCTGTGAGTCCCTGCCCCTCCCATGAAAGGAAGAGTATGTGAAATGTTGCCACATGCTGTACAGTTGGGGAACCCAGGGGTGAGATCATACCAAGGCTTAAACAGCCAGACATCAGATAGATCCTCACCACACTAAGTAAGAAACACTGGGAAGCCAGAAGAGGGAGTCACACTGGGGAAGGGATGGGACTGCTGGGTTGTGGGAAGATGGCTCCTGTCAAGAGAAAGCTGGGGCCAATAGTCGTGTCTAACGCCAGGATTCAGGAGTGGGCTTCACCTCTGGGTACAGGGAGCCTGCCTAGGATACAGCCAGATTATACATGAGCAGAGTATGGATAAAGGATGAAGCAGCCACAATGTGGTACTGACATCTGCTATATGGAGCACTAAGGGGCAGCTGTATGTGGAATCTGGGCAACAGCAGAGTCCACCTCTGTTCCTGCCATCAAGCCAAGGAGACTATAAGGGCTGTGCTATAGTAATTAGAGAATTTGACCCCCCACCCCCCATGCACCAGATGTGGTTGTGGCTATAGGCCAGGGGCACAGCCAGCTGCTGCCATATCAGGTTTGCACTCCCACCATTGGGCCTATCTGCCGCTAGAGGGCGCAGCCACCTTCTGCTAGGTGCGGAGTGGAAGCCATGTATACAGGAAAAGGCCTGCTCTGCCCCAGCTCTGGAACAGGTACCCATTACCAGGAGCTTGCTCAGAGGGGTTGCAAAGGTGCAGAAACAGAAGAGTCATGGCCAGTAGTGCCCCCACCAGACACAGACAGCAGGGTCATCCTGTCCTAGCTTTGTACCTGCCTGTAGCCAGAGCAGGCCCAGGCAGGCAGAAAGCTCTGGGGAGGCAGGCATGTGTCTCTTTCGTGCCTCAGGCTGTGGGGATCAGAGTAATGGTTCTGGGTCATGTGTGTGCATGCATAGGCACACCTGTGAGTGGAGGGAGGGCACGTGTCTATGTGTACCCTGCACATTCCTGCTCTTCACTTGAAAAGGATACAACCGGGGCATTCCTGGCCAGCCTAGCTGCCGAACTACATCTTCTAAGATCTACAAATATTCCAGGGACATAGTCTGCCCCGGTTCAGCTCCTGCTCATGGAATATGGTTGAACAGAACCCCTGACCCCACTTGTTTAAAGCAGAATGCCTGTGTTCTGGGCCCAGCCTTCCCCTGGCGTCACCCCAGCCATCTAACATGTTGGGCCTCTGACTCCAGGCCCCTAAGGAGCAAACCCACCAGGACCTTTGCCGAAGAACTCACTCCATGAAAACTATGACTGCTTGCTTCAGCCGGGGATATAGTTCAGCAGCATAAGTGTCAGCCTGACAAGGGTAAGGCTCTGAGTTTGATCCCCAGTACAAAAAAAAAAAAAAAAAAAAAAAAGAGGACTGAGCTAGATGGATATTAGGGCATGGAGCCTCCCAGGGCAGAATCTCCCACTATAAGTCACTATAGCGCAATTAACAAGAAATATGGGGTGCAGAACCTGGGTGAGGGTGAGGGGGCAGGCTAAGGAAGCAAGGGGTCCTTGGCAGCAAATGTGAGTCTCAGGGGTCAAGAAGGAGAAGAGGATGAGGCCAAGACTCTGAGTCACCACAAGACCAGTGGTTTGAGGGTACAGAAGTGCATGTTTCATCCAGAGAGACCCCAGGGCCACGTAGGGAGGAATAAGCCCCCAGAGCCAGAACATGAAAGCAAAGGACAGGGCATGCTGGGATATGGTGAGGCAGACAGTTCTCTGAGAGACAGCCAGGCTGTGGCAGCTGATACACACAGGCCCAGGAGGCCCAGGGGGCTGACAACATGGCTTGGTCTTAGATGGCAGGGTCTGCTGGCCAGGGGCTGGGAGACTCTGACACTGTGGGCAAGTAGAGCCCCCGCCAGGAACCCCATAGAGAGGTTGTCAGAAAGGGTAAGTAAAAGTAGAGAGCCAACACTGTCAGGAGGTCAGGCAGAGACTGTGCCAGCAAGGAGCACCATGTACCACTCCTCAGCCTGTACCGGCCCCAACCTCACCAAGGCATGGGTGCCTGAGAAGGCCTCAAAAACCACTCTCAGGAACTCTCTGAAGATGCTCAGCACACAGTGCTTCAGAGCACTTGGTTCCTGTGACCTGGTGGCTTCCTGGAAGAGCTCTGTCCCCTGCAGTCTCCAAGGGGAATGGGGTATTGAGGAACTGTCATCCCAGCTTCCTCACTCCTGCAGCACAGGTGGAGGGAGACTGGGCTCTGCCCACGTGCAGGCTGCTGGCTGGTGCGTGCTCACTTCCCCCAACAGCCCAGCCCAGGAGCAACAGCCCAGAAGCTTCCTCACCTTGGAGTGGTAGGCGGTGGAGTTCTTGGCCACAGCGCACTGCTTCTCCACCAGGAAGCAAAACCTCCTGCGCTCCTCAGTGAGCGCTGTCTTATAGCCGTCCGACACGTAGTTCTCCAGCTCACCCTGCTTGTTGCTGATGGCATCAATGTACTGGGGGTGGAAGAACAGTGGAGCATAAGTGGTGGGAGAATGCATGGGGGCTCTGGGAAGCTCTGGGGACATACAGAACAGGTCTCACTCTCACCAAAGGGAGACTGGAAACAGAAGGGCATCTGGGCCACTCAGGAGAGGCCTGATAACTGTATTCCAAGGTGCCACTCCTGTGTGCCTGACCATGTGGACCAGTATGGCCAAAATTCATGAGGAGGGGTCAGGCTACTGAGCTCCTGACGAGAAGGGAGGATGAAGCACGTCCCAGGGCCAGGCTACCTCCTCCGAGTCATCACCTACTTCACAGAAGTACATGGATATAGCACCCTCCACCTTCACCCCACAACACGAGGCAGTTGCTTGGTCCTCATGTAACACCTGACGGTCCCTTGGTTTTTGACGGTCAGTACAAGCAGGGGACACAAGACAGTTACAGTTGGAGACATTGAATGAGGGACCTCAGGGGAAGCTCCTGCCAAAGAAAAGCGTAAGACTGTCTTAGTGCTTCTTTTCGCGGATGATCCTGCAGGAGATACGGCTCTCTTCATCTGAGTGCTTGAGAGGTTGATGAGAGGACAAAGAGCTGAGTGGAAATAGTACAGGCCCCTTCCTGGAGACATGTGGGTCACCCTGAAGTGAACAGGATGTGCCTGGGAGAACAGCCCTCACTGAGCAAGACTGAAAAGTGACCTAGATCCTGGCCCTCAACTCTGTTGCCTCCAAGGCCGGGGATGAGGTGAAAATGGGGCCCAAACGCAGTGGCTTTGGAGGGCCCTTGGCCCTTAAAGGAGGTGCCTTGGGCTCAAAATGTCAGCAAGGATGTGACTGGCTGTCCAGGTCTGTAAAGCACACAGGAGAATCTCCCCAGCACACTTCCAGGAGCTGGACTCTCACCCTACCAAGACTGAACTACCTCTGGCCTGCAACAGAGGGTCCTCCCTATCACTGGCCAAGAGAAGCTCCTGCAGACCCGCTTCCTGAAAAGGCTGTCTTCCTGCAGGGGCAGGCCTGCCTGCCAGGGCGCCTCCCATCTGACTCACGCTGCCTGCAGCTCTGACTCAGTATGGGTGGGCGGCTGAGTGTGGGCAATGAGGGTGTGAGCAGCAGGCTGTTCTCTGGGGGCCTCTCCATGCAGGGCTCAGCTGGATGGCAGGGAGGAGCCCAGCTGGTGTGGGCTTGGTGTGGGCTGGTCCCCAGTGCGGCCACCAGCCTACCATGTCTGACTACCAGCCAGCACAAGTGAGCTGTCCTATGCAAGCTGCTGAGCCCTGTCACTGAGACCCTGTTCTCTCTGCTTCTGCACCTCTGCCCCCAGCTTCCACATTGAGTTGCATTCCTCCCCTCTGGGAGGGCAACTTAAGTGGGTCTCAAAATAGCAGGCACACACTACCACTAACCCTACTCCTAGATGATGTCTGGAACTACCAGAAACAGGCTGAGGGCCTCCCTAATGGCCATAGGGCCTGCCTGATGCGATCTGGGATGGCACTTGGGGAGTGAGAAGTCCAAGCACCAAGTGAGAGGCTCTAGGCTGTCCTGAGCAGCTTTCCAGCAGCTCTGCACCCTGCAATGACGGCACAGCCATCTCCTCCTCCTCCCTCTTTGCCACTCCAAGTACTCTTCCTCTGGTTACGCAATGTGCACCTACCAACCACCCCCATCTCCACCCTCACCACACTCCCAGAACCACCTCCTCTTGGAAGCTTCTGCTCCGGGAGGTGGGAGCCGCTATGCAGATTCATAGCCCCTCTAGGGCTGTGGCAGGAAGGACTCCCAGGAGCAATGGAGGAGGGTGCCTGGCACATTGTGCCAGGGGCCTGGTTTGGAATCCTTTCTGAAGCTTTAGGGTGGGAGGACCTGGAGGGGACAGGGTGGGCTCAGGGAGAGAGTGAGCTTGTGCCCAGAGAGGCCCAAAGCCACACCCAGCCCTGGCCTGCAGCTGCCCAGAGGTTCCCTTTACTTGGCTGAGCCTCTAAGAAACAGAAGTGGGCAGTGGTGCCAGCTCTACAGCCTCGGTGTAAGTTATTCCTTAATAGGTCTTTGGAGAAAAGAAAGCGCTACATGGAACATTCAGCTACCCCAGGACAGCAGCATAAACCAGGACGCAAGGTCCCCTGGGTTACCTTGCCCTGAGAATAGCACCTCCAAAACTGAGGCTCTAGAGCCAGTGGCTGCCCACCCGCCCCACTGGTTTCTGGGTTTGTAGGCTTCCTTGCAGTTTCACACTGAGGCACTCCTCCCTGGAGTGCAGCGCACGGCATGGGGCATTGGCTTCATTAGCAAGGTCAGGTAGCCTCTAGTAGTGTTTAAGATTTCTACTTAACAGCCAGAGAAAGACTACGGAGCCCCTCAGGTCACATCCTGGAGCCCAGTGATCAGAAAGCAGGAGTCCCAACTCTCTCCCCATGCAGCCAGTTCCTGAAGGTGCTTGCTAAGCCACCACCGGACAGCCAGCCCAGGCAGGGGCCATGACGACAGGAGTCTCTGGGTCCTGTGTGGCTCAGCTGCCCTGGGCTCCCCTGCCTATCCTGGGGCCACAGCATAGCCAAATCTGGGGACAAGAATTGACCTTCCTTTAGCAGGCTGCTGACTCCTCACAGAGAAAGGCTACATGTTTGCTGGGTAGGTCCTGGAAATCTGGGCCAAGTGAGAAGTGTCACCCTACAAAGTGGGTACTGAGGGACAGGGAGGCTGAGGAAGTGGCAGCCAGCCCTGTGGGGCCCCAAGGTACCATGCTGCTGGGTGGATAGGGGTACCCATGGGGAGAAGGGTGTCTTAGCTCTCTGAAGAGTGCAGAGCACAGAGTGAGCCCTGTACCTTGACAACACGATACAGGCCAGTTGAAATGGCACTGAGCTTGTTGCCACCCGCGCTGCCTGGTTCCTTGCTTAGCTGGGTGCTATGGTGACGGCACTATAGAAACACCCAGCTGAAAGCATTTAAGACCCACAAAAACGCTCCACTTAGTCACCCTGGGCTGAACGGCCCTGTAATCTGAGAAGACAGAAGTGATCGAGAGCGTGTCTCCTCTTCTCCGCAGCAAACCATGACTCAGAGCAGGGAGGGATGTTCTAGAAAAATCCAAAGCCACTGTGGTTCACCTCATCGCACTGAGCTTCAGCTTTCCTTATTTCTCAGGTAAAGAAGCTAGGCTGCTCCTGGAGGTGCCCTGCAGCTCACACAAAAGAGGATGTAAATCTCAGTCTCTGCTGTCACTGGGAACAAGGGCTCCCTGAGGGACAGCTGAGCCCCCATCCTCAGCTGTCCTATGTGGGAGCAGAAACAAGAACCAGTCACCTTATATTGCCTCAAGCCTCTGAGGATCTGCTGGCTGCAGCTGTGGGCTTCCCTGAGGCCTGCTCCCCAAGCTGCCTGCTGTGGTGGGCCCGAGACCCAAGGGTGTACCCAAAGCCTGGAGATGGCAGGCCCACTGGGGTTCAGAGCACCACAAGCCCTTTAGATCTTTTTCCAAATGCAAGTGCTCAGGTGAGCATGGGGCCAGGGCAGTGCAGAGGAGCCAGTTTCCTCACTCTTGAGGAAGAAAACCACAGTGTGTCCCTAGAAGGCCCAGTGCTAAAAGTTAGTCCCCAAAATCATCTGTTAATGGTATTTAGCGGTGTGAACTAAGGAGTGCCTTTGGGAGGTGTTCAGGTTAGATGGGGCGGTCAGGGTGGAACCCAAGGTGGTATTTAGTGCCTTTATAAGAGAGTAGAGCTAGCACACCGGCTTTCTTTGCCAGGTGACATGGTCAAGAAGGCCTCATCAGGTGCAGGCACCAGGCACTTGGACCCTCAGCTTCCAGAACTGGCTCAGGAACTAAATAAACTTCCATCCTTTAAAAATTACCTGGTTCTAGGTATTCAGCTACAGCAACAGAAAATGTCCTAAGGCAAGTTTGTTACGGCGACATCCTTGGGAAGAGTGCAGTTTGCCTTTCTTTGGTAGGTTGTAGGGATCCTCAAGTTTCCACATTCCTGGCAAAGGGGCCCAGAGCTTGCATCCGACTGGCAAAGAGGTAGCTGTGAGCAACAGGTCCCAAAGGCCCTACATTCTGGTCAGCACATATCCAGAAGTCCCCTGCCCCCAAGCCCAAAGGCACAGGAGGAAGGAATCTGGGCCACTTCTATCCACTCCAGGGGGCTGAACACCCAGTAATGGCAGAAGCTGCAGGGAAACCTGGTTCCCAACAACCAAGTGAGGTGAGGGCTATGATGTCTGAGTGGCTCAGCCCTGAGGTTCAGGGTAGAGCGCTCTGTCCTCAGCCACCCAGCTTCCTGGGTGTACAAAGGTCTGAATGCCTGAGAGGACCTGGCTGATGATGACGCACACTCCTGTTTCTTTTTGCTAAGGCCCCTTGGCTCATTTCAGCCCAGAGAAAGGTGGGATCCACCTAGTTCTCGGGGGTCTTTCCATGCTGACAGGGAGAGCTCTGCTCAAGCCAGAGCTGGCTCAGCCACCCGCAAACTCCTCATGCTCCTCCACGAGGCTCCCAGCCTCTGCTATTATCTTCTTTGAAGATCTAAACTACGGTTATTTCATCTTTGCTTTGTTAATTATATAGCCCTTTAAATAGAATCATTCTCTCCTTTCAGGATGCAGTCTGGGTGTTTGGGCCGCAGACACAGAAGGGGCACAGAGTTGACTGAATACCCTGGAGGTACCAAGGCCACCGGAACCCCTCCTCATCACAGTAAACAGCAAAGTAGGGTGGTTTCCAGCACAGGAGCACCCCTGTCCCCACAATCCTCTACAACAGGGACCTTCTCAGGACATTGGAGGGCCCCCTCTCCCTATAGGACCAGCAGTGAGGGTCACACCAGCACCGGCAATGTACTCTTCCAGGGGACAGGTGCATGTAACACGGCAAGGACCCTGACTCTCCCTCTAGCAACCAGCATCTTCTCAACCTTGGTCCAAGAAGGTCTGAGAGAAGAAGATTGGAGGTATAGGCCTGTGTCTCTGCAGCAGGCCCATGGACAGGTCAGCAGACACACAGGCCACACTTCCTAGAATCCCTGGTAGCCAGGCAGAGCCATCTGGGCCTCTGCCATCTGCTCTTGGGCTGGCAGGGTCCACCTGTGCCTGGCATGGTCTGAGCAGGGTTGGAACAGCCTGCGTGCCTTTAGCTGCTTCTTTCTGGCTTCTCCCAAGGACTTTGGTACCCTAGGGCTGCTTGGAGTCTCAGCTGCCCCAAATTAAGGAGGCAAACTACTTCCTCCAACCCTAACCCACCACTCACCAGTATATACTGCCAAGTACAGTGTAAAAAGTGGGTTCCTAAGGGATATGGAGCCACTCAGCTTGGCGTGGTCCAGGTTGCTGTACTCCAGAGAGAACGAGGGCACGGGCAAGGACCAGGGAACGTGGTGACACAGACACAGGACAGGAACAAAAAGGTCGCACATGGCAGAGGGCTCTCATACTCAGGAAGGCCTTCTATCAGTGCTCAGTAAGAATGAGGCTGGGGGAGGGGTCACATAGGACAAAAACACCACCAGGAGAAATTTAGTCCCAAAGATTTGCAGAGGAGAACAATGTTCACAGCCCTCCTGATTCTTGCCAGCGAGTCTGTGAGTGCTAGGCATAGGGGATCCTCCTGGCCCCTGCCCCTTCAGCCCCCATCCCTGGGGACAATGCAGCCTAGCAGCTGCCTCCTGGGAACAGAGGGCCAGGGCAGACAACTAAATTGCAGCTCCCTCCCTACCTCCTAACTGGGCTCCAAGTGTGTGGAGTGTGGAGATCTGGTACAACCTGTTCACATGAGGAGGATATAGGCTGGGTACACCCAAGGCCTGAAATGGCCCCTTCATTCTCAGCTGGATACAGTCCATCGGCTGTGTCCCTGCAGAATGGTTCTGCATGTTCTATGGTGCCTGGACGGTGACTGACATGGGGATCCAGGGTTATTGGGGGGAGGCACAGCCCTCAGGCCATGAGGGTGTCTTCTGGTACATCCCTCCTTTTATGTAAAACTCTTTGTCCCAGTTAGTGGCCCAAATGCTTCTATGCTCCTGTTCCCTGACCTATAATTTAAATTAGTTTTTTTGTTTTTTTTTTTTTCCCTGTGGAAATCCCAAGCCATAGCCTCAGCAGGCTTAGGACAGCCCCGATCCTGAGCAGCTATCATGCAGACCCAGGATAATGGTCTTGCTCCTCTCCCTCTCTCTGTGCAAGGTCTGGAAAACCTCGCTCTTCCCCTGCCCAAGCAGCTGTATCTTCCTCCCATGCCATGCCTATGGGTGGTGACTACTGGGCACAAAGGTTCTCAGGGCAGTCTGGGCATAGGCCTGGCAATTATCACACAGGAACTCTGGCAATGCCCAGTGGTAGAGGGCAACTAAGGGAGAGGGCAACACATGCTAGGGATCCTCTGCCAGGCAGATGCTTGAGGGCGAAGGGCTAACAAGGGATCCTCCCTGGTGAGCTCCTGTCTAGAAGGCTGATGGGGGCTGCAGCACTGTCAGGCTCCCAACTCACTGGTGATGGCAGTCACTAGTTCATGCAAACCACTCGCCTCCTGGGTGCAGCAGGGAACCCAAGTCTGGCAATTACATCTCTGAGCCCTCCCGCCCAGCCCTCAGAGCCACACCTGAGGCCAGAATGGTGGGGCCTTAAGCACCTCTTCCCGTAATGGTCCTAGCAAAGGTTGCCTGCACTAGAGCATGGGCTTTAGCAATGATGACAAGGGTGACACCATGACAGCTGAGGCAGGAGGATAAAACTGGAGCTCAGACTGGGCAACTTTGACTGTGTCTCAAAAAGTGAAACCAGTCTAGGGTACAGCATGCATGAGGCCCTGAATTCAATCCCTAGTACCTCTCCCTCCAAAAGGTGGGTAAGAGCCTTGGACTCCCTGGGTAAAGAGCCTTTGCCTGGTAACCAGGCCTACCTGTAGGCGAGGTGGACCACAGGGCTGGGGCTGATGCAGGATTGAGGCCAGGTTGAGGATGGGGCTGAGCAGGGGGTAGAGCTTGCAAGGAGGGGCAGAGTCTTGGGTAGAACAGCAGCCAGCTTACTCAGCTGCCACAGATTTCTGCCCTTCCAGAGGGGAAGGTGCTGCAGTACTGCCATGGAGAGGGTCCTGGCATGACTCCCTGAGCAGCTGGGCAGGGAGGGCATCCACACAGCTACCAAGCAGGCTGCCCCTCGATGACAGCCAGGATGGCCCCCTGTTCAGCAGGACCCTGCCCAACGTAGACATAGAGTGAGGGTCTGCAAGTACCCTGGCCTGGCCTGGGCTGCTCCATCACAGCAGCAGCCCTTCTGCTTCTCACCCTCAAGAACAAAGGGAAGGGGCCAGGGTATGGCTCCAAGGTGGAGCCCTGGCTCAGAATGCAGAGGCCCTGGGTTCCATCCTTAGCACACAGGAAAAGAAATGGGAATGCTGAGCTCTAGAAACTGACCCCATGTGGCAGCTGAGGCTCCGTGCTGGGCGGGATGCCCATCCCTTCCCAGGAGGAACTCAGCTGTGGGGAAATCCAACACTTGGATGTTTCTCATAGACAGGGAAGAGGGTCTAGAAAGGCAGAAGTTGTGGGCACTCGGGAAGGGAGCCAGAGCTCCCACATGACATGGCAGGTGGATATCAACTTCAACTAGTCTGGGAGGCCCTTTCTGTCCATGACCAGACGAGGAGGAAGGTGGAGCTGCCTACCTCAGTCAGGGGTGTGAGTTCCTGAGGCAGGAGGCAGCTCAGTGAGAGCCAGATAGTGGGGACAGAGACAGTGCTAGCCCCTAAGGACAAGGGACAAAAGAAGCCCCAGTCCCAGAAAGCTCTCAGCATCAGATATGGCCAAGGAAAAGCCAGGGAGCCAGAAGACTGAGGCCCTGGGAACTGGCTTAGCAGGAAGCCAACAGCATGTCCACACACTATGGTGCCGATGAACCTCCAAATAGGCTGACTATACCACACCAGACACAAAAAGCTACAGCTGGTTGGTCACAGGCATCTGCAGCCAGAGGCATGCACACCTGGGGCAATGCTGCACCCCACATTCAGCTGCCACTCTCCACTCCTAGTCCTCCATGCCTCCCTCAAGCCCAGGCTCCAGGGGCTGGGAGGACCACGGGCCCCAGCACCCCAGTTTCTGGCTCCATCCCATCAGGATAGACTGGGGCATCAAACACCTTGCTCTTCGCATCTGTCCAAAGCCCTGATCTCACAGAGCTGTAGGAACTTGACTATAGCTGGTGCTTTGGTCCCAGGACCCAAGGTATGGGAGTATCAATTTAGGGCTCTGAGTTTATAGTGGGAGGGATACCTGTAGGCTATCAGAATGAGCCCTGCCACCAACACCTTCAGTTGTGTACTGAGCATTTTCAGCCTGGTGCCTACAGCACCCTCACAGGCAGCCATCTGGATAGGTAGGGGAGGCACAGGGCCCTGCCTCACCCAAGACAAGAAGCCCACAGCGATGGAAGCAGAATGGGCATCTCTAAAGTGGCTCCAGCCAGGATGAGGCAATAATCAAAGTAGCCCCGGGAGGGAGGAGGCACCCAGGTAGTCACATGATCCTACAGGCAGGAGAACCCAAAAGATAGCCAACCCCACCCATGTGCAAAGACAGGGGCAGCCACAGGGGCTCCCTCGGTCCAGAAGCAGGGGAATGGCAACAGAGATGGGGTGTGTGGTCAACATTCCTTGAAGAGCCAGGGCTGGTATCAGAGGTAAGAGGTGGTTTCAGGGATGGAATTGGAGAGGATAGTAGGTTGGTGATGAGCTAGGAGAAGATGGCCATTTCTAGCCTGGGTGGGTCATAATCTCAGCTCAAATAGACATGCCCACAATGGCTCCTAGAGAGCTTGTCACAACACAGGCCAATGCATGGGTCAAGGACCTGACCCTTAGCAGGAAGCCAACAGCATGTCCACACACTATGGTGCCGATGAACCTCCAAATAGGCTGACTATACCACACCAGACACAAAAAGCTACCAATGCTCTGCTGGCCCCGCCTCTGGGGGCCATTGAGGCTGGGTATGGTGGCATACACCTGCAATCCCAGCACTTGGGAGGCTGAAAAACGGAGGATCACTACAAGTCTGATCTGTGTAGTGAGACCCTATAGAGACTGTACACTAAATACTAAAAACAAAAACAGAAACAAAACCAAAAAAGCCTCTTAAATAAAAAAGCTATCAATGCTATCCACTGGTCAAGAATTCAGGTGTCAAAGGTCTAGAGAAAAGAGAAAAAGAGACAAATACCAACTGTGTACAGCTTTGTGCTCCCCAGCCCTAGGCCCTCTGGAGAGCCTGTTCAGGGCAATGGCTCAAAATGCTCTCCGTAACAGTATCAGTCCCTCAAGCAGTCTTGGCTTTGGGCGGCAACCAAAATGAAGTAACCAAAACAAAGACCCTGGACACACAGAAACCGGCAGGACTGCTATCACTACTGTCCTCCCCTGTGGCACAGCCCAGCTACTTCAAGTGTCTCCCGCAGGGATGCCTGCTGCTTACCAGGGCCAGGGACGGACACAGAACTGTCCTCCTGCTCCTAGGGAGAGACCTGAGGCACTGACTGTCAGCAGGAGGAGCAGAGCCCCAAGCCAGATACTAACCACAGAGCCACACCCAGACCTGCCCTAGGGCTCTTCTAGAAATTTCTGCTAGAACAGCTGGAGTTTTCCAGCTGTCTCCTTTACAAATGGCTGGCATGTTTCTTTGAGTTCCCTCATCTGTGCTGTAGTGACCTCAGGAGTGAACAAGGAGTGTCTAGGGCTACTCTGGGTCAAGAGAGAAGCTGGGAGTCTGACCCTCATGCATGTAATTATGGGGCATAAAGGCCTAACTCTGGCAGGAAGGGGAGAGAAACAAAAAGCCAGCTTCTCAGGAGTCCCCACGGCCATGTGCCATGGCTGCCCGACAGGGGTAGGCTGGGATGGGCAATCACAGTAATCGGTAATGATCTGGGATCTGGTTCCTGGTGCAATTCAGGGGCACACAGGAAAATTTTGGGTATCTGCTTCAGCAGCCAAGAAACTCCCAGAAGCCTTTCCTGATGGCAGGGCAGGGGCCAAGGGGCTGCCCTTCCCAGCTGAGGTCACACGCATTCACTGTGGAGCTCCAAGGACAGTAGGCCCAGGGGCTTGGTTGAGTGAAAGCTGTGGGCAAGTGAGGGATTTTCCTTCACCTGTCACTAAAGGGCTGTACAATCCAAGCTGAGAACAGGCTCCACATGGAGAGCAAGCTGAGAGTGCCCAGCACGGGGCAACCCTACCTGCAGCTCCTTGTCTGAGTACTTCTGTGGGTTTTTGCTCCCCTGGCTCTTCTTGCGGAGCTTCTTCAGCTCAGCCTGACACTTGTCCAGAGCATCTCCTTTGCTCCTCTGCTCTGTCTGGTACTTCTTCAGTGCAGCCTGAGGATCCATAACAAAACAGAGGTCTGTGAGTCTCATCGGAACAGCTCAACAGCAGATCCCTTCTTCCTCCCCTGTCAGCTCTCTTTGGGCCACAAACAGTCCTGGTGTAGGACTGCAGGAAGTGATCAGAGCAGAGGTCTCAGTCTAAGACCTCAGCCTTATGCTGTACTCCCAGGCAAGTCTCCACTTTCCACGGAGGAAAACTAGACCTGGGGAGGGAAGCCCTGCTCCACTTTCTTGCTAAACACAATAGATACACGCGGTAACTCATAGAGTAGGTCTTGTATATGTGGCCAGGAGCTGAGGTCCACAATTTCACTACTGTTCGTGGAAACAGACAGCGAAATACAATGTGCCTTGCTTGCTACCTGTGAGGGCTCCAGAGGCAGCAAGGCCATGTCACCAGCTTTACAAGTGACTGACAGTTAGGGGAACTGCACAGGGTATTGGACACCACTGGTTCATCCATAGGGCCATGAGCACCAGAATACCCAGGCCAAGGCACCTGCCTGAGTGGGAGACCCAGACAGGGAGCTGACATAGACAAAGGGAAGGAGCTGAACAAGCATGAGCCCAGGAGGTGTGCTGCAGGGTGTACTTACGCTCAGGTACCGGGAATCCAGCTCAACCTTCTGCTCCAGCTGTGTGAGCAGCTCATTGTGAAAAGACTTCAGCTAGACACAAAGAGACAACAGACCAGCACTAAGTTCCCTCCCCACAGCTTGTCAGCAGGAGCCCTGGACTATGTGGTGGACAGAAGGGCCCAGATCCCAAGGAGCAAAGGCTGTGGACTAAGTGTGGGTGAAATCCCAAATCTGGTTAATCTAGGGAGTCCACAGCCCCAAAAGCCCCACTTCTGATGGAGAACAGAACCTTCCTCCCTTGTCCTTCTGCCACCCCATTTTATGGTCACTTATGCTGAGGCTGACTGAGTTGGACCTAAAGGGAAACTGGAAGACCTCAGCAGCCCCTTACTATAGATGGGGCCCTAATAGCTGGTCTCCCACAACTGTGCTGGTTCAAGGACAACTGTGTGACTACACAGTTGAGGTCCAAAGGAAATCTGACTTTCTATCTCACCAGTGGTGGGTGCCAAGTTATTAGGGTTGCCAGGAAGGCTTCCCTGGCTGGGATCAGTGCTCACAGATGCTAGTCCAGGCCAGCTGATCTGGAGACCCTGGCCTGGCCCACTCCTTCTTCTTCTTCCAGGGTACCCTGGGACCCCCAGCTGCTCAGCATGGCCACTGACTCCTATCTTGAGCCCAGGGTGTATCTTTGGCACTGTGGCCATAGGACTGTGACACAGACCACACAGATTCCATTTCAAAGTCAGCTCTGATGCCCAGTCACCCTGTGTTTGTCCCTCCTTCCTAGAGACTGGGTGCTGGACTTACCATCTCTTCCAGCTGGTTCTGGATCTGCCTGTGGACTTCAGCCATCTGGAAGAGAACGTCCCCTAGAAGGGCAAGACAGTGAGAAAGAAAATAGGTCACATACAATAAACTGCCACCTGTCCCCTACACCCTGGGGCTGAGCAGGACACCATCAGGCCATCCTAGGGACCCATAGGCTGAGTGACAGCACGTTGCTGCTGGCTGCCCAGGACCCCACAGGCTTCAAGGGGTCAAGGCCAGACAGAAGGGGAATGGGAAGAGATTGCAAGAGGAACAAAGTTCTAGAATAAAAAGGGTCTCAGGACACAGAGAACTATTATGTGCCCCCTCCCAGGTGTCACTGAGGGCACACACACGCGCAGGTGCCAACGACCACTACCCAAGGTGAGCTCACTTCATTCTGCTCACTTCCCCTTCTGTCAGGGTGGGAGATACAGAGAAGACCAGACAGAGAGGCCTTGGGGACAGAGAAAACAGCAGCAGAGAGGCCTCTGGGACACAAAGGACACGAAATAACAGAAAAGGTGAAGCCTCAGGGATGACAGGCTCACCATACTTCTCAGCTGGACAGTGAATCATTGGTGCCCCACCCTAAAGTTGGTGCATGTGGAACTGCGGCTCTCACCTGCCTCTGTCCCTGAGACTCTCAGGACCACCCACTGCTTCAGTGGTTCTCAACCTTTCTAATGCTGTGACCCTGCAATACAGTTCCTCATGTTGCAGTGACCCCAAACCAAAAAATAACTTTGGTGGGTACTTCAAATTACTAATTCTGATAAATAACATTTCACCATGATATAGCATGGGTTTAAATATGTATTTTCCAATGGCTTTAGGCAACCCCTGTGTTTTGGTCATTCAACCCTTGCTGGGGTTGCGACCCACAGGTTGAGAACCACTGCCTTAGAAAAATGACCTAATTTGCAGACAAGGGAGCTAGAGCTCAGGAGTGCAGGAAAACATCTGCTGAATAACCACATGCTGTGGACACAAACAGGAGGGCCCATTGCTGTCTGGAGTGTGGGTCATTTTCTAGTAAGCCCTGCCTCTGAGTCCTGCCTGAACGACTTTTCTTTCTGTTCATATCTGAACAGCCCAGGGTATATGGTCCAAGGCTACTCTCCAGACTTAAGCAGGCAAAGCAGTTACTGAGGAGCCCCTGGTGCTCAACAAGCTCCACAGGAACCAGAACAAGTCCTCTCTGAGAGCCCTAGAGAAAGCCTTATCTAGATGATGCTTCCCCCAGGAGTGCAGCTGGCCCCAGGTGTCTCTGCCCCTTCTGGGAGTTTTTCTGGGTTCCAGAAAGGCCAGCTCCTTTACAGCTGCCTCAACTCTCATGGCCACAGGGATACTGAGCACTGACCAAGAACCAGGTACTTGATGGTTACTTGTCTAATCAGTACAGACCTGGCACACCAGCAACCTTGTAACCAGTGAGCAGGCAGAGCTGACCAGTGGTCAGAGCTAGTACTCAGCCCTGCTCAGCCTCCACTGCCAACCCAGGTTCCACCCAGCTAGCCCAACCCTCCTGGCAGGAACACCATTTTTAGTTGCCTGAGTGGTACCTACACCACCTCACTCAACTAGACACGCGTCTCCCCAGCTCCACAGTATGTTCTGCATCTCTGTGGAGGCCATGGAGACTTAGCAGAGGCTCTGCCCACCTGGCAGCCAGGTGATGATGGGCCTGGATGCTGCCATGTGGCCGGGTGCCGTGGGATCAGAGGGCAGTGTGCCCCCCAAGAACTGTATCAACATGACTGGTAATGCCTGGTGGCCATGGAGAATCACAAGCTGAAAGCAGGGGGTGAGCCTGAGGCAGGAGAGGCCATGATCTAAACTTTGACCATGTGGGCCTCATGGTCCTCTGGAAAAGGGCCAGGGACAATGAAGTGAAATGTAGTATGGGCACAGCCCACTCCTCATCTGGATTGAAGGGAAGCTTTGGGACCACTCAGGTCAGCACAGGGGCTGAGCAGAGGTGGTAGTGACAGGGATGGTGGGGCTGCAGATACAGCCTCTCAAAGGAAAGGCTCAGCTCCTATCAGAACATACATGGCCACGTCAGCAGCCCCCTTATGTCCCTTTGTCTTTTAGCTTCTGTAAATTCCCCAGGACAGGGAGAAGCATATTCTGGGTTTAGTTTGTGTTCCTGTGCCATGTGAGTCTTGGATCTACCTGCTAACCCTCAGAGCTCCAAGGAAATTGGGAAACTGGCCTCAACAACCAAGGCCAGAGGGCACCAGGTGACCATGATGGGTACAAGATCTGGCCTGGTCAGGGGACCTGCTCTATTCCTCAGCTCTGTGGCCTGCTCACCCTTGGGAGGTCACCCACACCAAGGCTTTTGGTGGCTGCTGCTCTGCTCCCCCTCAAGAGAGGCAATCAAAAAGTGAAGCAAGGGACCACAGTGACTGTGATAAATCACACCCTCTCCACTGGATGTCTATTACGTGGTGCCCACGGGTCTCACCACATGCTTTAAGCCTTGGAATTATAGTCAAGATCATATAAAAAACACACATTCTCACAAACTCAAGAAAACTTAAGAAGAACCAATTCAATCCTACAGGAAGTACAGGATTGCAAGTCTGGGCCCAGCCCAGGCAACTTTAGCAAGATCCTATCTCTTTCCTCAGAAAGAGAGAGAGAGAGAGAGAGAGAGAGAGAGAGAGAGAGAGAGAGAGAGAGAGAGAGAGAGAGAGAGAGAGAGAGAGAAAGAGAAAGATGGGTATATGCGGGATGCTGCTTAGCAAAGCCCTAAGCTCAATCTTCAATACTGGGGCTGCTGGGCATGGAAATGCTTTGGAAAATGGTCTTGTTGAACAGAAAATCCTCTGGAAAACTTGTAAGGGTTTATCAAGCTTCTGCCAAGATTCTGGTCAGGTACAGGTGTCAAGAGGCCCAAGGGGGACAGTTGTTACCATTCTACCTGGGCTATAGAAACACTCAGACCCAGACCCTAGCCTACTGTCCTGTCCTCAGAGCCCCACACAATGTGGTAGGTGCACATGCAGGGGATGCCCAGGCAAAGCTGCACAGAACTGGGTTTGCACGCAGCCCTGAGCTGCAAACAGGTGCTGCACAGAATCAGCCCACACAGTGAATTTTTAAGCTGCATTTTACAAGCAGCTGCAGGAAGCCATGTGCACGTGGAGCCTGAGCGTGCACAGCCACAGCACTTAACCCCTGCAGTGCCACCTGCACCATGCTGGCAGGAGGGACAGCACCCCTAAGCCTTCTGTTCCAAGCATTCCAGAATCTGTATGGAGAGTCACCAGCCATTCTGCCAGAGCAGCAGCTAGATCCTGGGAGGGCCAGTGGAGTGTGTATGAGAGAGATACCAGAGATACCAGAGATACCAGAGACACCAGGCCCAGGTCCCCTCAGCGAACTCTGAGGCCTCTCAACTTTTCCCACCAGGCCCTCCGAGGCCCAACCTGCTGAGGTTTGCAGGGATAACTGGCCTTGCTAACTGGCCACACCTGCTGCACACAAAACCAATCCACGGGGCCCTGGGGCCTGGGGCCACAACACAGGTGGGTCTAAAACTTGAAAAACCGGGTTCAAATTGGGAGGTAAGGTGCAGCTGTGCCAAAGCAAACAGCAAGCCAGCCAAGGGAAATGGTGTGGAGAGCTGTCCTCTGATGGACTGCCAGGGTGCTGAGAGTGTCAACAGGGAGACCAGGAGCAGGTGGCCCCACCCCAGAGCACTGCCTGGGAGAGCAGGGAGGAAAGGAAGCCCCGGGCACACCCAGAGTAGTGAGTCAGCTTCAGCCCTGCACCAGGTTAGGCAGGACCCTGGGGGTGACAAGGGGCTCAGAACGCTCAGGCTGGAGGAAGTATCAGCCACCTGAACCTGTAGGAGTCTGGGAGCAGAGGGAGGAGAGCCCTGGGGACACATGTGGGTGTCATAGGCAATGTGTCATTTGGGACAAAAGTCTAAAAACACCATAGGCCCCCAGGGAACAAGGGTACACCCTCCTCATCAGCAGCATAAAGGTCAGTCTTGGCTGGTGAGTCAGCTCGTGTTCCCCGCCAGGCCCCATCTTTGAAGATTTCAGGTACTAAACGCACAACCTTGAGAAGACACATTTGGAGCTTAGGAGAGAAACATCAGCCCTTGTGGAAACTTCGCCCCCCATGGGGAGCGGGAGGAGCTGGGAGGCCCAGGTCCAGCCGAACCATAGCACTCACATACCCAACATGATCACTACACACAGATGTGTACATGTGTACACATACAAAGGCATGCTCACAGCATGCCTATAGCATGTGTACACAGAGGCATATACCCATGTGCACACATACACAGACACGGATGTACATGAAGCCTGCAATTCCTGGGGTATAGTGACACATGAGGAGCATCCAGCCAACATGGCCAGGGGTGTCCACGGGGCAACATAGAACACTCAACATCCCAGTCTCAGTCTGCTGGCACAGGAGCCCAGCATCTAGGGCATTGGTCCTTATGCCAGTGATGAGACACAGCTCTACAACCCCAGCAGAAGACAAGGCCAGAGCTGGTTGAGGCTGGGACAGAGCTGGGCTGTCCACAGCTGACAGCCTGACTCCTACCCTGCGGCACCAGTGGTAACTTCCCTGGGCAGTGGGTGTGGGGCTGGCTCCTGGGATTGCTGCTGGGTACCTACCCCAGCTGTGAAGCTCTCTTGTGCTGAGCACTCACCAACTCCCACTGGCAGCTGACAGGATCCTAGACAGCATGAGCTCCAGTCCTCAGGGGGACCTGTACCTCCACTTGACAGGAGAGGGACTGAGAACTCTATCCTAGCATTGAGCACCCCAGGCGTAGGGTGGGGTACTGGGCCAGCCAGGCAGGAGGTCATACATCTCAAGATTCAGGAGCCATAAGAGCCTTGAGGGCCTGCAGCCCTGGGACCAGAGGCGAGCCTGAAGGATTGGGCAAGAGGGAACCCACCAGGGCTGCTCCTTACTTGGCTCCTCCCCCATCTGTCCAGCCCATTTGACCTCTATGTGACTCCTCCCGGGAGCCAGCTCTGTTGTTTAGTAACCAGTTAACTTTTTTTTTTTTTTTTTTTTTTTTCTGAGACAGGGCCACAGCAGGGTATGCAGTTCAGGCTGGTCTCAAATTCACCAGCCTCCTACACCTCAGCCTTTGGAGTGCTGGGATAGCAGGTATGCATCCCCACCCAACTCTTCACTTTACCACCTTAACCTTAAGGTGAACAACTTGATGGAATTTAATATATTCACAGTATCACATAACCTTTACCTTAAAATTCTAGAACATCTCTATCATCCCTAAATGCCTCCACCTACCTTTAGCAGCCACTCCCCACCTTAGATCTCCTTGGCTCTTGGAATCACTAATTTCTCTCTACAGATTTGCCTATTCTGGGCTTCCTGGTGAAGTGGAATTGTGTAGTACACGACTTCTTTCAACAAGCTTAATGACCGCAAGGCTCACCTGTGTTGCAGCATCGTTCAGAACTTCCTCCTTCTCCATGGCTAAACAATATTTCACTTAACGAAGAGGCCACGTTGTTACTGACAACGTGATGGCCTGGATGCATTCCTGTTGGGGCTACTATGAATGGAGCAGCTGTGCCACTCAGTTAGCTCAGAAGTTTAACTTTATATTCCTAACCTCTACATGTACATCGTTAGTCTCCCTGATACACTTTCTTGATGTTCTCTCACCTGCTTAGAAACAAAAAGCCTACAAGATGGGCTAGTGAGATAGCTCAGCAGACTAAAGTGTTGCTTAGGTTCAATCCCTGACACCACATGCTGTGCCAACCCCACCCGCAGGGCAGGCTGAGCCGGCCATAATATAAAGTCCACGAGAAGGTAGCCCAGGGGAGCAGAAGGGTTGCACAGGCGCTCAGATGGGGAGGATGGAGCCTCACTCCCAGGGCTCGTGAGGAAGAATCCAGGCTCCCAGGTGTCTGCCTGCTGCTCCACCACAGCTGCTTTGTTATGCCACCCTGGGCTAGTCCTGGTCCACTAAGGAGATAAAGGAGGAATTCAGTAAATTAGGATGCAGCTTGTTTTTTTGTTTATTTGCTTTTGTTTTTGGTACTGGGGATCAAACTCAGGACCTTGTGCTTGCCAGGCAAGCATTCATGCTGCTGAGCTATCTCCCTGACCATAAGCTATAGCTGTTAACAGGGCTTGAGTCTCCAAAGAGACTCTGCCTCCCCAGATGGTCCAGGGAGTAGATCCAGTGATTGGGCAAGTCAAGTCTCCTCCCAAGGTGGGCATATGGGCAGCTCAAATGCAGCCCTGGGGTCTTCACCCTGGCCAGTCCCTGCCCTGGTGCTAGCTGGATCCAGCCAGTCCTTGGGATCCTCAGGAAAATGGATCACCACGCCTCTGTCACAGTGTCTTCTTTATTTTTTTAATTTTACTGTTACTACAAAAAATAATTCCTTAGGGCCAGGAGGATAGCTCAGTGGACTAAGTGCCTGCTTAGGCAAGTGCAGGGACTGGGTTTCAATCCTCAGCACCACAGGCTGTGTCAGCCCCATCCCTGGGCAAGCTGGGGTGGCCACTGAGACTGGGTATGGTAGTATATGTCTGTAATCCAGCTCTGGGGAGGCTGAAAACTGGAGGATCACTATGAGTCTCAGCTAAGCAGTGAGACCAAGTACCAAATACATTACAAGGAAAACTCCTGTCTAACCCTGCCAACATATGTACAAGCTGGGAACAGTGGCACATATTTGTCATTTTAGCTACTATGAGGCTGAGGTGAGTGGATTCCTTGAACCCAGAATAGTCTGGGCGGGGTAGCACAGCAAGTCTCACGCTTGCTACAAACAGAATCAAATCCAAGAAACAGTGCTGTGAACACAGGTAGAGGTTCCCAAGGTTCCCACAGAGCCCAGGGCCAACCAAGGCAAGCACTGGACAGTGCCTGAGGGCCATGGCAGGCACTGAGGATAAGAACAGCATATGCTGCCATTTGGTCACAGCAAGCCCAACACAGGGAGAAGGCAGAAAAGCAGAGAACGTGTGGGCCCAAGGGCCTGGAGATGCACTCAGAATTTAAAAAGCAGCGAGGCTAAAAGTAAGTGAGCGATGGTGAGGACAGGCTGGCGCCAGGGACACAGAGGTGGGCAAATGCTTGGCACACGAGCCTGGGCAACACTAAGCTGAGCTCAAGGAAGGCCCTGAGGGATGAGCATGTGCTGACACCTCCCATGAGGCCCCTAAGGAAAGGACCGCAGGGTAGCTGGGTGCTGTGCCCTATGGCCAGGGAGAAACTCACACGGGCACTGCAGTGCCCCAGTGGGGCCTGAAGGAGGAAGAGGAGCGGGGATCACAGGGAGAAGGGGAAGGAAGAGGAAGAGTGGGAGCAGGAGGGGGAGAAGGGGGAGAAGGAGGAGAACGAGGGGGGGGAGGAGGAGGAGGAAGAGGAGGAGGAGGAGGAGAAGGACAGGAAGGGGGAAGGAGGGGAAAGGGAAAGAACGGAAAGAGCAGAAGAGAGGAGGGGAGAAGGAGAGGGAGGAGGAGAAGCACCTATCCTTGGCTACGCTTAGTACTTTGAAACACCTTTTGATGGTATCAGAGAAGGAACCTGGGCCAGGTGCATATAAGGCAAGCGCTGTAAAACTGAGTGGCATCCGAGCCCCCTGCATGTTGCACAACTTCCAGAAAGAACATGGTAGAGTGAGAAGCTACCCACAGAGGCAGATCTTAGGTGTCTTCAAGTGGCTCCTCCTAAGGTCCAGGGCTCAAGGCCACACTGGTGACATTTGAGCTGACATCTGAGTGGTCTCACCTGCCTTGTGCTCAGAGGACACTGTGAAGGCCCCTGAGACTACAAGAGGGTGGAGGGTGGCCATCAGAGAGACCAACAACAGCAAGCCTGGCCCCAGCCTCCAAGGGTCTGGCTGGCTGTAGCAGCTGACTGTGCCACAGAGATAGGGAACAGGGGGACAGCAATGAGACACCTCTCTGCTCCTCCCAGCCCCACCCCGGCACAAGTGAGGAGTCTGTCTCCTACTGGAACTAACATACACCAGGAGTCTCTGGTGATCCACCACAGCTGGAAACTCACACGGGCTGCCCAGGAATGCCCATGCTGACAAAGTAGGAAATCACCGGAGAACAAAAGGGCATGTGTCATAGCTCCACTGCGCCCATCTTCCTTGTGGCTTAGAGCATGCGCTTACCAGCCCGACCTCTGGAACCTACAGACATGTTGCACGAATAGTGCAGCGAACACTGGCTGCCCCTCCCTGGCTGCCCTGGCTGCTGGTGCTGGCCACATCTGCCCAGCTCTCTCCACTCAAGCTGCTGCTCTGACACTGGTGTGCACGCAGGCATGCACAGAAGGCACCCAACCCAAGTGCACACACAGATGTGTATGTGTGAATTTTCTGAGCCAACTGAGATCCAGACGCAGATAGCAGGAGTGTCCCTGATCACCTAAGCTGTGTCCAAGAGCAAAGACTTCTGGCTACATCCCATTGTTTGATGTGCAGCAAGGCTGTCATGACAGGTATCCTCTAACCCTCAGTACACACCAGTGTCCCCAAATGGCCCCTGCAGCCATCAGACTCACACTGCCTCAGATACACATCCCCTCAGTCTCTCTCTCAACAGCCAGGGCGCCATCTACTTGGGCTGCTCCATCAATGTCTGAAACAAATGCAAACACATCTGACTACCCAAGTGTGGGCTGGGAGGAAGTATCTAACTTCCTGCACACCGGGAGTCTTACCTTTGCTCCCGTGCAGGGAGGCTTTGGTCTCTCTGATCTAGAAACATCCCCTGGCATCATATTTTTCACAACAGTGGCATTTTAAAATGTTCAGGCATTTTTCTCTTTTCCCGGAAAATACAGCATGTTCTTATAATCCTCTGATGACAAGAAGCTGAGAGGGAGTGTGAATCTGGGAGACTGTGAGGAAGGTGGGGAGGGGAGTGGAGAGTGGGCTGGGGTACAGTCCCTTGCAGGTCCCTCAGGGAGATCTGTGCAGCCTTCTGCCTTCATCTGTAGAGGCAGGGGTGGGCCAGACCCCACCCAATGCTCCTCCAAGGCAAAACTGAGACTTCTGACCCTCATCAGAGCCAAGAAGGTGTTTCATGTGAATTGGAGTCAACTCTACAGGTTTAAAAGAGAAATCACTTCCACCAATGCAGCGTAGATTTGTGAAGGCAGCCAGGGGTTGAGATGGCTCCACAGAGAAGCTCCCTAGAAGGCCAAAGCCCTGGGCTTGAGAAGCAACCACTCAACAACTTGTAGAGTGGCAGCTCCAGAGCTCACTGCAAGCCCTGGGCTTGGGCTTCAACATGGTGAACACCTTGGTTCAATGAGATCAGTGTGCAAAAGGCAACTCTAGTGGTGAAGTTCCAGTGACTTGCTTAACCCAAGAATAGAGAAGAAGCCAGGCATACCAGAGTGGGATGACAGTTTCCACTTCCAAGCTGCACAGTCTGGCTGCCCTGGCTTCAAATGAGGTGGGAAGCATGGGGAGGGAAAGTACAGCACCACACGCAATGGACAATCCAGGAACCAGAGCTTCCAGAACCCACTGAAAACACACAGGACCCCTCCCCCAGCAGCAGGGCCTCTATCCATTATCTGTCTGCTGACTAAGGATGTCCTCACACATGGAGGCTGACACTGCAGCATCTGTGGGAAGAGCTGCAGGGCTGGACCCCGCAGAAAGCAGGGGAGGACACCCACATCCTCAATGCCAACTGGACACGACCAGGTGCCTAGCAGCAAGTCAATGTGAGGATGGGGACTGGGCAGAGGACAGGTACTGGATGCTTGCCTCAATCACAAGGCACAGTTCTGCTTCAACCCTGTGCCTCTTCTTGGACAGCCTCTTCTGTATAAGGGTGCATGATGCAGGCAGAGGGAATAGGCAAAGAGGAAAAGGAAGAACCTCCAGCCACAGGCTGCTCTGGAACAAATCCCACACATGACCACTTTCTTTCCCAGTTCTTCCAGGACCCTGACACAGAAAGCAGCATGGCAGGGTAGAGCAGACACCCTTAGCCCTCTGTCAGGGTTCAGCTAGTGCCAAGGTCAGATGGACACACGGGCCTCAAAGCATCAGGGACACTACCTGGACCTCGCGAGGTGCTCGTGTGGCCTCTCCAAGGTCAGGCTGGGTCAGGGTTACTCTGTACACCTTGGAGGAGCCTGAAAGGGTCCTTCCTGGAGAATGGAGGAGAGGGATAGGGATGTGGCTGGGGCCAGAGCATGTCCCCCTGGAAGGAGTATGTGGGGAGTTGACTCTGCCCAAGGCTCTGGAGCCAGGAACCAGCAGGACCACAGCATCTGAGAGCTGCAGGAGCTTGGGAGCACCTGATGAGCAGCCAGAAAGGACAGGGCTGGCCCTGCCATGACTCGGAGGCCCAGACAATGGCACAAGCTTGTGCCATGATGGAGCAGATGATTCTCTGCCACCTTCCTCATAGGTCCTCAGATAGCAGAACATGCTGGAAGAGCTCCCAGCCCCAGATGGAGCTGAAGGGTGCAGCGGGGACTCCTGAACTTCAGGTGTCTTGGCCCAGAGTCCTGGGTCTCTGGTGCTGAGTGAACTCCCCAGAGCAGGGCAGGGAGGCTGGTGGGCAGGGTGCCTGCACCCTGGGTTTCACCAGTGGACTCCTTACTTGGGCATTCCTGTCATTTTGGGAGATGCCAACATTATCATACCCTCTCTGCTGGTGGCAGAGGGGGCTCTGAGCCACAGGGCCAGCTGCTCAAACTTGGCTGTGAACACTCATCACCTTCCAGAGCCTTCTGAAGCAAAAAGCCATAATGCTCTATTATTCTGGTGGCTTCCGCAGCGGAAAGGCACCTCCAAGAGCTAATTAGCATACACCTGAGCAAGGCATGAATAAGGAGCTCTCATTAGGCAGACAGACAGTTGAGGGGGCTGCAGGCACTGTACTGCTGGGGCCATGGAGAGAGGTCTGGAGCTGAGACAAGGCAGACGGACCCCGTTATGAGACCACGTGCCCCACTCTCTGTAGATGTCCAGTATTTCCTTGGGAAAAGTGCACTTTTACTTACAAAAAGATAGGAGTGAAATGTGGACTGGGGAAACCAACAGAAAATCAATGGCTAGGTTGCCATGGTGATGGCAACAGACAGTGATACTTACGGTCATGTTGCTCTGAAACAAAACAAGTCCAAAGAGCCACCTGGATGTCTATGTTGTGTCAACAATCAGATCCTGGGACTCCTTGCGGCTCTGAAGCTGGGAAGGAGAGCAGCAAGGCTCCCGAGCCACAGCCATACCTCTGCAACCCTGCTCTGAGTTCAGGTCTGAGGCCCACTGTCCCCTGGGCGTCTGTTCCCATCTCAGAATCTCAGGACGCATGTGGGTGGCTGCAGACCACAGACTTACCCACCTCAGGGTGGCAGGACATGCTTCAGGCTCAAGTGTCTGTGGGGGTGGCCAGGAAGGGTTGCTGCCAAGGGCCTGGCAATGCACAGCAGAGGAGACAGGGCTCTGGGACAGAGCTGATCTGAGGTCCTCCAGCAGTACAAACCAGACCCCTTGGGACCTCTGCCTGCCCAGCACTGCTGGACACCCATCCCCAGTAACCCACAGTGCCCCCTCAGTTCATTTATCTTTCTTTTCTCACATCTGCCAGAACCAGACATCTGAAGATGCAGAGGGGCTCTCCTATGCCCCCACTTCCTCTCCTGCCCTCTCTAGGCATGATGGCCAATCTCACCTGGTGAGGCAGACCTGACACACAGGCAGCAGGCCTCCTGGACGCCTTCAGCGTGGGTGGGCTGCCCTGCCAAGCTTTAGATTAGCCTCACTGCATTCTCTCTGGGCAAAATTGCTTCTTGCCAGAACACTGCTTCTCAGGTCCCTGTGTGTGTGTGCTGTTCCTGAGGGGTGTAGAAGGGAGGTAGACTGATGTCACATATGAATATGTAGCTCATGGCCATGCTCATGACAGTGAATGGGAATGCGGTGATCCTTCATAGCGAAGCCAGCCACCATGGACAGGAAGCCAGTGCCAGTTCTTCTGCAAGGGTCCAGGCAGGGTGACCTGTGCATCCCGCAGAAAAGAGGCTGCTGCACAGGAAAAAGATGCCAAACTTTGTCTGCATATCCCCAGATATGACTGGGACCTCAGCTAGCCTTGGGATGGATGGAGGTGCCACTGTTGGGAGCAGATGGACACTGTAGGTTCTAGAGGACCACTGTCCTGTGGGGGGACCCTTAGCTTTTCTGACCACCAGTGTCCACTGTCCCCCCGCACTTCGGAGATGGTGTCACACTGCTGGTAGGTACTTGGATTGGGGACTGTCTATGCATGTATATAGTCTAGTGGTTAAATCTCTGCCCAGGATGTAGCCCAGGCAATGGGACCACCTGCATATGACACTGATAACAATTACTGAATGCTTCCATTTTGATAATGCTTCCCCATCCCAGGAGTCCCATAGTGCTGGGCTTACAGGCACACTACCATCCCCAGCCAACTGGGCACTCTTGCTTCCTCTGCCCTCACCTTGCTAGCTAGCACTGCCACCAAGACACAGTAGACCGTGTCAGGAGCACCTCACCTGGGGGACAGTAGGCCATGACCCTGGGATCCCTAGGGGCCTGCACAGCTCTCCTGTGGCTCTATCACCTAAAGTACAGAATGACTGTCCTGAGGCAGGTGGCCAAGGCCTCAGATTTTGGTGCCAATGCCCAGTGAGCTCTGACCCCCCCCCACCCCCGCCCCAGTTTGTGTGGCTCCAGAGAAGGGGCTTAACAGGCACAGTGCTTCGGGCCTTGTTATAACACCAGGACTCAGGACAGGACAGGGCTCAGCTTCCCTTCTGAACAGCAGGAGAGCTAGCAGAGGCCACCAGCCATCTCCAAGGCACCATGCTCTGCTCTAATTCCATGTGCCTTGTCGCTGGGCAACGACTATCACCTCCAGGGAACAGGCTTGGATGGAACTGGGCTGCTGGTGCCTCCTTATTTGATCCTGATGAGAATCCACTGGTCAGTAGAGTGGCGGCTCTGCAGTCACCAGCCCTGGAACTGCTGCTGTATTGATATTCCTGCCACACAGCAGACTTGGCACTGGGAAACACAAACATACATGGTACCACCTCCTGCTATCACAGAGCCACGTCCTGGGCCACAGCAAATCCAATTAAGGTGGTTATTAATCTCTCCTGACAGAGGCTGCCCAGCCTCACAAAGTGTTCAGCAGGGTGGCCAGACCTGGAGGCCCATCCCCCACAGGAGCCCAGGTTACCTAAGCCCTCTGGGCCTTGCTGTACAACCCCCCCTCCTCTGGGGCATGCTGCACTACAATCAGCCAGGCCAGTTTTGGAGCATCCTTGGAAGGGGTGTCTACTGGGCTGGGTGTGGCCACCTTCTTCCCTTCTCTCCCTCATTTTCCCCTTTTGTTGCTAGGCAGCAGTTGCCACGGAGGCCAGGGATCAGCCAGGACTGGGTGTCAGGCCCTCAGGGATGTGACACTGACAGGGTCCCTGCTGGGTGGATCTAATTAAGGTTCTGAACGTGTCTGTCAGGAGGATTAGCAGTCTCCAAGGCAGGTCCCCACTGGGCAGCAGGAGAAACATCCAAGAACCAGCTGTCAAAAACCACTGTGGAGGCCTGAGATGCAGCTGGGGACACAGGACTCCTTGGCCAGATGTGGATGAATGGCTCTGCCCCATCTAAGAAGCAGACATGCCCAGATAGCCCAGGGTCCCCCTGAGAACACAGGAGTCCAACTAGAGTACAGTGTGGAGGAGGCAGTAGCTCTGAACCACCTTGGCCAACAAGAGCCACTAGAAGGACAGCTTGGAGGGCCCCTGGGGTCACAGCGCAAGGGCATTCCCTCCTGCATAGGTCCTCACATTCCAGAGACACCACATACAGAGATAGGCCACCCGCAGCCTCTGAGATGGAGGTTGCTGTGTGAAAGCACAAAGGCTCAACTTGCAGCCTAGGATGGTTACCCAGTTGGGCAGCCAGAACACTGCTTCTGTGCCTCTCTCTGAGTGAGACACGGACAGCGGCCAAAGCCTGCGGGAGCTGCCCAGGCCACATCTCAATTCAGTGACTCAGTGACCAAAGGACAACCCAGTTTCAGGCAGAGTGGCAGCCACTTGCCTGCAAGCATCTGTGTTCCGAGGCACAGAGCTCCTGTTCCCTCCAGGGAATCCAGGGTGCCAAGGAGAAGGCAGGGCCTTAGCCCAAGCCCAGGGCACCCTGCAAGCACTCACATGCCCTGTGATCACAAACAAGTGTCTTACAGGCGCCGGTAGGCACAAAGCAGCCGTTCAAAGGCTAGGAGTGCAGCAGAGGCCTCCAGAGATGGGTGACTTAATAGGACAGCCTGTGGGGGACCAGGCCCTGGCACAACCATGCCGTGCAAATGGGAAGTTCATTGAGGTTGAGGCCTGGGACAGAAATGGGTCCCAAGGAGACCCCATCCTCTTGGGACAGGTTGCTCCTTGCTCCTGCAGTGGTGGCTCCACTGCACACCTGCCCAGTGTGTGAGCTATAGCAGGAACATTAGGACTCTGTTCTCCCATGCTGCCTGTCCTCCCCTGGGTGGCTTAGGGCCAGCCCAGTCCTGTCACCCAGGTACCTGGGGAAGAGTCACAGGGCCCAGGTAGCTGGTGGCTGCCCAGAAGCCAGGATGCCGCTCAGCATGCAGTCCTCGAGCAGAGGTGGGAACATCGAGGCAGACCAGATTATAGCCCTCTGCCCCTCCAAAGAACCACTGCAGTACCCACAGTGCACCCTGAGGTTCCTGTAGAAAGGCCAGTTGCCTGCCCACTCTCTGCCCTATGGCCTTCCAGTGCCACATGCCTTGGTGGGTAGGGGACAGAGGGAGGGCAGGAAACACAGCTGCTGCTATCACACTAAAGAGAATGGTAATCCAGGAGTCCCCAGGAATGTGTACCCTGGCAGGGACCTGGGGCCAGTGCATACAACATGACTTTTGCCACCACAAGCAACCCACCTACCCTGGGCCACCACTCAGATACGAGCTGCTGTTCATCAGCCCAGGAACTACAACCCGCAAGGAAGGCAGGGCTCACCCCCAAGCACACACAGAGCAAAGTGAAGGCAGCACAGTCACCTCTGCACCCCACATGCCCAGGCTGGAGCTGGTGCTGAGAAAGCGTCAACAGACACGAGGCTGGGGAGAGAGACAGACAACTGGCAGACGGTGTGGGGGTGGCTGCTGGCTAGGGGATGAGAAGGGCTACGAGAAGATGCTGGAACATGGAGCCGCCCTCGCCCTCACTCCCTGACTAAGCAGCCTGTCGCATCAAAGCGGAGCCCTGAGAATCAACTGCAGAGACTTTCTCACTGCAGGGGAGAACACACTCCACTGAAGATCACAGGACTCGGCTGAGCACCAGGGAGCGTGCAGGCCAAGGCCACTGCCCTGCTGTGAGGCTGGCTGCAGTGAGGGGGGACTGAGTGGACCAAAGGCAGATGCTGCTCAGTGCTCCTCACTTAGAAGAGTGGAAGGGAACAAAGGGGCAGTGCCGTCTGTCTGAAGCAGAAGTGACTCCCTAGACACCACTGCATGGCTGGGTCTTGGTCCCTCCAGGAGGCACTCTCCACTGACACCTCCAAGCCCACCTTCTGTTTCTGGGGAAAACGGGGCTTGGGAGCCAAAGGGAGGAGGGGTTCCTGAGGGAAGCAGACACTTTAGCAGTCACCAGGTGAAGGCAGGCAAGGCAAAGCTTGCAATGCCGTAATGTAACTGTGGGCCCAGCGGACTGGCAAGAGCCAGCGAACTTCCTCTTGCTCGTGAGGATGGGACAAGGATCAGGTGAAGAAGGAGACCAAGCAGCTCAGATAGGTCAACTATCCTGCTTGCTGGTGAAACAGAGGGACCCAGGATGGAGGTCAGCAGGGACAGGGTTGGCTGAAGGCCTGCTTTCCAAACATCAAGGTTAAATCACCAAAGCCAGGCACAGCGGCATATACCTGTAGTGTTTAGAACTCAGGGGGCTGAGGCAGGAGGAGCTCAAGATCTAGGAGTGTAAAACCAACTGAAAATTAAATCACTGAGAACGTGCTCTAAAGCGACTGCTTAGGAAAGCTTGGGCGGCTGCAGGGACCACAGTCTGATCCCCGGTCACATGTTGCGCCAGCCCTGCCCTCAGGGCAGGCTGAGCCGGCCATAAAAATAAATAAACAAACAAACAAAAGTTGTGAAACAAGAAAAAAATAAAAAACAATAAATCACTGAGAACGACTGACTGACATCTAATAGAGGGCTGGATTGGGTAGAGTACGCTGGGATGGTAATTGAGACTGGGCATGGTGGTGCCTGCCTATAATTCCCAGCTCTTGGGAGGCTATAAAACAGGCGGATCATTACAAGTCTGATCCAGAGATCACCTTACAGTAATAAAGTCCAGTTTAATAAGAATATATCACTGGCTGGGTATATGCCTATAAGAGGTAATGTAAGCCTGTTATTCCAGCACTCTGGGAGGTTGAGGCAAGAGAATCACAAGTGTGAGTTCAGCCTGGCCAGACAGACCCTTTCTTACAGAACAGATGGGTGTTGGGAATGAAGTTCAGTGTGAAAGCTCTGGGTTAAATTTTTTAAAAGAATAAAATCTGCCGGGCGTGGTGGCTCACACCTGTAATCCCAGCACTCGGGAGGCTGAGGCAGGAGGATCGGTGCGAGTTCGAGACCAGCCTGGGCTACAAAAGTGAGCTCAAGGCCATCCTCAACTGCATAGTGAGACCCTGTCTCAAAAAGACAAAAAAAAAAAAAAAAGAATAAAAGCTTTTAGGGAGGGGAAACCAAGAGAAGTCACATTTAAAAATTCAGCATCAGGGGTTGAGGAGATAGCTCAGTAGAATAAGTGCCTAGCAAACACAAGGATCTAAGTTCAATCCCTGGTTCCACAAAAAAACAAAAAACAAAAAACAAAAAATAAAACGTTAGTCCTAATAATATGAATAATCCCTTTGGGCTGGTGAGATAGCTTAGCAGTCTAATGTGCTTGCTTAGGCAAGCTTAGGCAACTGCAGGGTCTGTGGTTCGATCCCTGGAACCACAGCTGCGCCAGCCCCACCATCAGAGCAGGCTGAGCTAACCATAACATAACATAACATAACATAACGTTAAACTCTTCTGTAAATTCACTTAAAAAAAAAAAAAAAAAAAAACAGTATCAAAGGGCATTGAACATTACAGCCAGCCCCAGGAATAAGATGGTTATAACATATTACCTTTACAATCACTTCTGCCTTAAATTCTGCATCAGCCAAGCCACCAGAGCCACATAGGAAAGCTCTGCAGATACTCATGCCTCCAAAACAGTTCCTGCCTGAGGCCATCACAATCCCTGACTAGAACTTATACTATAAAGCTACGGGGAGAGAACCAGTGTGGCTCTGGCAAAAAACAGACCCAGAGATTGGTGGAACAGGTCAGAAGATGTGGAAACAGCTCCAGACACAGTCAGTCACCTGATCTTTGACAAAGGTGCCAAGCACATTCCCTGGAAAAAAGACAGCCTCTTTAATAAACAGCGCTGCAAAAGCTGGCTCTGCACATGCCAAAGAGTAAATCTGGCCCATAGTTTTCACTATACATTAAACATGGATGGATCAAAGATCTAAATGCTAAAACAGAAACATTAAATATGCTGGGAGATAGAACAGGTAAAACTCCTGAAGACACTAGTTTCACTAGTAGGCAAAGATTATGAATAAAACCCTGATCACATAAGAACTGTCACATAAAATCAACAACTGGGATATCATCTAATTAAAAAGCTTTTGCACAGCAAGGGAAACCACCAACAGAGCGAAGAGACAGCTGAAAATGTTGGGAAGAAACTGTTTGCCAGATGTTCTTCAGACAAAGGATTACTATTGAGAACATATAAAGAACTCAAAAAATAATCAGACCTTCCAAATTTAAAGACCCAATCAAAAAATGGGCATTTGCAATAAATACACACTTCTCAGATGAGATATAAACAGCAAATAAATACATGAAAAAATGTTCATTCAACATTGGTCATTCAAGAGATGCAAATTAAAACAACACTAAGATTCTCTCTCACCCTAAGAAGAATGGCTATTATCAAGAAATCAAGAAGAAGAAGAAGAAGAAGAAGAAGAAGAAGAAGAAGAAGAAGAAGAAGAAGAAGAAGAAGAAGAAGAAGAAGAAGAAGAA
>PVJA010007787.1:0-55870 GCA_004027025.1 Myocastor coypus
TATATATATATATATATATATATATATATATATATGTGTGTGTGTGTGTGTGTGTGTGTGTGTGTGCATGTGTTCAGCATTTTGTGTTTCCTCCACACTGCTGTCTCATGTCATCTCATATTGGAATTATGCATACGTCCCCTGTCCCCAATATGTTGTGATTTTTTTTTTCTTAAAGTGTACTACAAAAACAATTTTGAACAATAGAATAGATAGAAATGAAGAAAAAAAAAAGATGTTTATTGATCTCTTCTAAACCAGTGCAGTTTAACTTGGTTAAACTTGCTTGAAGTGAGCTGCTATTACACCTTTGGCCTGGCCTCCTCCCTGTAGTAATACCTCTTTTTCTACTAGGTGTTTTCCACCTGAGTTAGATTTGATGGTGAGATCAAATAGAGCAACACTGTAGAGTGGCAAACATTATTTTGGTCATTAATGCATCTTAATTAATGCATGGGAAGGTATCCGAATGAGCATCTACATTTCTAGGAACTGTCACTATTTACTCAAGGGGCAGTATGCTGAGAAAATGCATGCAGTTATTCTGACAACTTTCATATGTAGACAAGTTTGCTTTGTTAGTTCACCATTACTGGCATGTTACCATATAAAATAATAACATAAAAAATAAGACAAACATTCAAAATTCTTTTATGAAAGAAGTAACAAATAAATACAATTATTAAGCTGCAATCTCTCCATCCTTTTCTCCTTGATGTATAATATGCAAGTCTTCTTGTCATTAATATACAATGGGTAGTCTACCACTTCAAAAACTCCATCCTTAAGTCATAGGCAGTTTTCCTGCTTTGGGTGATACTGAACATTGCATTTCTAAGGAAGCAGGTTAAGATGCTACCCAGCTTACAGTTGACTGGGAAGGGAAGAGGCTGTCCTGATGTGCACTTGACAGACAAGGAGCATACCAGCAATCGTGTTTCCTGCACGTGATTTGGTAGGGAGAGTACTGTGCTACACGACCTATTAAAGAGAATAAGGCCTGGTGTGTACCTTCACTGTGGTGCCCGTTCCATGGGAGCGCAGATGCGCGTGTCAGTATTGTGCAATAAAGAGTCTGTCAAGTGTATAATGGAAACAATAAACAATAAGAATAATGCCGATATCACAACAATAATTATGTTGTGCCATACTAGGTTCACTCAGTCCTTAAAACATTGAAATAAAGAGCCCCAATAATGCCATCTCCTTTTCACAAAGGAAGAAGCTAAAGTATAAATAACACCCACAGTTTCCCATGAGGGAAATTACGGAATTTGGATGCTGTGGATCGAGCCTTGCTCTAGAGCCTAACTTCTTCATCATTGCATGCACTATGTTTCTTACAACCTAGCTCTGCACGGCATACTTTGATGATGTTCCTTCAAAACAGTTAATCATTCATTTATTTGGTGCAGGGTCTCACTATGCAGCTCAGACTCACTGTAATGCTCCTGTCTTACCTCCCCAGAACTGGGTTTATAGGTCTATGTCACTGCACCTAGTTTTAGGGTGACATGGCGCTCAAGGGGCTCTGGGTCAGCATGGCTTGTGGTACCAGGGGTAGAATCAGGGTCTTTATGCTTGTAGACTGCCAAGCTATCTCCTGAGCTCCTTTGATGATGTTCTTGCAGTATCTGTTTTTAATTTTGTGTGTGTGTGTGATGAAGAGTACGTGTCTCCTTGTCTGAACTCAGGTGGAAAGAATTCCCTTGATTAAAGACAGAGTCCAGCAGGAGGTTCACATTATACAAAGTTCAGTTCAGCTGCACTAAACAAACTTAGGGTGATATATCTGCTATAAGGGGGAATCAGCCATTCGGTAGCTAGAAAATAGCACATAGTACTTTAAACAGAATGGATAGGTGATTCACACAATTGCACATACTTTTAAGAATATTTAAAAGGCAATGGGAAATGGCCCACAGGAAGGTTATACTACAGGTAGATCAAAGAGGGCTCACTTCAGGTAAGAACTGTGATTTAAATGAATTCAGTGGGTAGGAGGGAACGAGGACTGGGATGAAGATGAACTTCAGATGCTGAATGAACAAAAGTTACTGAGCACTTTGTTCATGAAAAATCTAGAAGAACCCAGAGAACTTGAATTTATAGCCCAAGTGGCTATAGAGTAAATTTTTAAAGCAGAAAAACAAGTCAGTATATGTTTATGTGTTCTTCATTTGAAGGAGTGTGTTTTGCGCTGTGATGTGGTCTTGAGGAAAATGGCTTCAGAGTGAGAGATCATAAGACATCACCAAACAGCAGCGTGAGTAAGAGTGTGGCAGTTAGTTCTGAGCTAGCAGGACAGCATGTGAGGCTCCAGCTCCTGGGGTGAGGGAAGTCGATGTGATGAGGTAGCATAATGATGGCTAAAGATGAAGGCTTGGGAAAAACAGGACGAAGATGTGTAGAATAGGAGACATTAGAAGAGAAAACAGCAAAGGCAGTGAGGATGAGGAAAGAGAAAAAACATCAGTACATGGAGTCACAAGTTACAGTAGTCGAGACAATTTCAAAACAAAATAAAAGGTACCAGCCCTAAGCCAAACAGAAAGATTTCAAATATGTATGGGATGAAAGCTGCAGTTGCAGGTACTGGTCAGAACCGGGCAGTAAGTACTAAGGTGCACAGAGTGCTGGCCCAGTCTCATCTCTCACCCTTCCGATGAGGAGATAAAACCCCAACGTTTTCTCCTTTAGGTTTTTAAAAAATAAGGATGAGTAACTGGAAAATAATGTACTTAGAGAATTTTAAATTTTATATTACTGAATGTCTGGCTAAAAGACCATGTGAGAAGACATCACCATCTAACTCCAGTTCTCCTCTTCCAGTTTATCATTCTTGTCTTGCTGAGTCTAATAAGAAAAGTACGTTTCTGTACTTCATTTCCTTGTCTTCTTGCGAGTAGTAGCTCCAGGCCTTCTATTATAAAAATTTCAGAGTCATCTCTCTCTCTCTCTCTCTCTCTCTCTCTCTCTCTCTCTGTCGCTTTCTCTCTCACTCTCCCTCCATTGGTTGTAATATCCAGTTATTAAAATCTATCCAAGTACAGCAGAAGACATTGTTCCAAAAAAGTCTTAGCCTCCTCCTCAGAACCTGAAGTTCTTCTCTGGGTGCTCACTGTGAATAACTAGTGAAAACCTGTTAATGTTAATTAACTTTTATTGCTATAATAGAAAACAAGGGAAAGCAAAGACTTATATTACTTTTCTATTCCCTATCATTAGTGGACTGTGTTGAACATAAAACTTTAGTTGTTTGCTTAATGCAGAAATGAATGAAATGAACCAAAAGAAAAGGATTAGACTCCTACCCCAGAGTACTTCCAATGATACTGTTTAAGGAAAAGAGACTTTCACGTTTTTATGGGAAATACCTCGTATTGTACACCGCCTTATAGGTCTATTTCATAGCATACTCACTCAATGCTCCTTGTAGGAACAGATAAATAAGGGACAGAATGACAAAAATCAGAAGCAATTATTATAACACCTTCCACACCCCAAAGATTTTCATTACTGACCAAAAAGACAAATGGAATTAAACTCATTCCACACTCTATATTGATCTTCGATGAGGCCTTCATCATGATTTAATCTTTAATGAGACTAAAAGACAGCAGAGAGAAAGCCATGTGGGAAATCCACCACGAAGGTCTGGTAAAAGCAAGCAAGCAAGCAGCAAGTAATTACTGTCAGACACAAGACAGCCAATAAATAAATAAAGAGATAAACGTGCGAGAAAAAAGTTTCCACTACAAATATTTAGAATTCATGAAATTTCGTAAAAGGCAGACCACACAGTTTAACAGTCTTATGTTTTTGTTATTGTTGTTGGTGGTGGTGGTGGTAGTATTTTGCCTTTTTGAGACAAGATCTTGCTATGCAGTTCAGGCTGGCCTTGAGGTCATTTTTGTAGCCCAGGCTGGTCTCAAACTCGCACCAATCCTCCTGCCTCAGCCTCCCAAGTGCTAGGATTATAGGTGTGCACCAGCACGCCCGGCTTAACAGTCTTATGCTTTACAAGAGGAATTTGGAAAAAAAAAATCTATGACTTTCCATATAATAATTCCAAAGAAGAATGAAAATATAGTCAGCTGAGTTGCTATCCTGATTTCTGATCATGACCATTATGCTGACCACCAGAAAGAAAGTAAAAATCAACAGCAACATAGAATATAACTTGGGAGCACAATAGAATTTTTTATTTTTTATTTTTTTATTTTTTTTTTTTATTTATTTTTTATTTTTTTTTTGAGACAGGGTCTCACTGTGCAGTTCAGGCTGGCCTTGAGCTCACTTTTGTAGCCCAGGCTGGTCTCAAACTCGCACTGATCCTCCTGCCTCAGCCACCCAAGTGCTGGGATTACAGGCGTGCGCCACCAAGCCCGGCTAGTTTGTTTGTTTATTTATTTATTTATTTATTTATTTATTTATTTATTTATTTATTTCACAATAGAAATTATTAAAAGCTATTTTCTAAGGTGATTTGCAGAGGCAATGCTCTTGCCCTGGAGAAATTCAGGTAATTCTCCAAGCAGAACTTTTTCTATTTTCTCTTCACTTACAGTTCTTTGGGCTGCCTTGTTTGGGGCAGAAGGCTATGAGAAGGAGAGGCAGAGGGCAAGGGAGAGTGAAGAACTTCAGTTTGACAGATGGGAGAATCCTTTGTGGGAAGGAAATAATTAAAATGGCGACCAAAAAATTTAGCTTAACATTTTGGTTTAAAAATGTAAAAAAATGTTACACTAAAGGAAATGTATTAGAACATTTTCTTTGGTTCTGATGCAGAGATCTCTTGACAATCGAAACTGAAAATATGTGGTCTACTTACCCGTTCTGTATGGCAGCCGTGGGGTCATAGGTCAGAGCCATTCCAGCCTGGACATGGAGAAAGGGAAGAAGAAAGAGCTCAACATTTTGACTGTGATAATATATATGTATATGAAAACTAGCATTTTTATCATTATCATTCATATATATTCATATATTTTACCATTTCATATATATATATATATATATATATATATATATATATATATATATAAACTATCATTTTTACAATTCACTACTGTAGTCCACCAGTAGTGAGATGGAAGCTTATATAACAGATCCTGATAAACTAAGAAACTGGCATTTGGGTAACTTCCTTTTATACATCATAAACCATCCACTATCTAATTTAGTGTCCTTATATTTACTCACTACTCGGCCAGAGATTTAGCTCAGCTGCGCAGTTCCTGCTTGGCAGACACAAGGTCTTCAATTTTATTCATGCTACCATAATAATAATCGCCATCATGATAATCACCATCATCATAACTTCCCACTATTGTCAAGGGCAATAATTGTACATATCATGGAATGCTAAAAAGTACAAGTAAGTCTTGCAGTCAGGATAAAAGTGAAAGCTACTTAAAATTCATTAGACCTTTTAGAAGAAACTACTAGGAAATATTTATTTTAAAATAGACCCTGTGCTCCAGTGGTGTAGAAGATGGCTCACACTGGGCTCCTTCAGAAGACTGCTAGTATCCACCCTACCAAGGGAGGTGGAAAGGGGAGGTCACACACATGTGATGGAACTTCCGGGCCACATGGCTAATGTTAGGTGGCAGTTTTCTTCTAAGAATATAGACACCTCTGCTTCGCTAATGGGCAGTAGCTTCAGAACAGAACGGAACAGAACAGAACAGAACAGAACAGAACAGAACAGAACAGAACAGAACAGAACTTGCTGCTTGCTGATTCATGGCTGCCTGCCTGTCCTGTGTGCCAGCACATCTGAACCTTACAACTGCCCTATACAGTAGGCGAGGGAAATACTTTTTCTCTTTTATAAGCAATGACACCAAAGCTTGGGAAGTCAAAGCCATGTGTTTGTAGATGGAAGCAGATTTCAGTGCAGGTCTTCTGAGGTGGGCTCCTTTTCACTCCGTTGTTGTGACACTGGTCCCCAGGCCAGTTGATGAGCCCCAAATATCTCCACAAGGTAGGATAAATGGTAAAGTTCTCTTAGACTCTAGAAGCATTTCCCTCCCTCCTCCTCATCCTCCTCTTTCTTTTTTTTCTCTTTCTTTCTTTCTTTCTTTCTTTCTTTCTTTTCTTTCTTTCTTTCCTTCCCTACACAATTAGTGTTGCTTCTACTTGTGCACAGGAAGAAAGTATAGAATGGAATTTAAAGCTGTGTTATTCATAAAACAGTGTAATTTTTGTGTTTTAAAATGTAAAACAGAACTACACCAAAATCAAATTTTGACTTTCATAATGTATGCAATCAATATATAACTACTAGAAATAGAGATAAGATTTATGTAGGACTCTAAAAATTCCTCCTACTTCCTGTGAATCTTTAATCATTTCAAAATAAAAAGATGGAAGAAAGATTCAATGAAGACAGAGAACTCTATCGACATAAGAAACAAAAAAGAACTTGTGTATGTGTGAGGTGTATTTTATTTCTTCTTCAGAATGGTTGAAGTAGTTTTTGGGCTCTTTGAATTCCTTAAATTTAGTAATAAAATGACAGTTCTTACACTGCTTTTCAAATGGACTGACACATTTTACAGCTTATTCTATTTAAGGTTAATTTCTCTAAATAGTAATAATTTTTTAAGAGTTGTGTTATTAAGATTACTATGAGGAACAAAAGTGTAGCTCCATATACGAGTGGAATTGGCGTAAAAGGAGAATACATAAATTACGATGGCATTTGCAAACAAATTGAAAATCGCTTCAAGAAGTCAGCCGAGGCATCTGAGAGACACATGTGTAATGATAGCTGCATGACCCCTTTAACCTGAAGGATCTCATTCATGTTGAACAAATATGCAACCTGATATGATAAACGACAGCCTGGACAACGGGGAAGTGAGGAGTGGACGAGGTGATAACAGCTGTTGTGTCTGGTGAAATGAAAACAGGCACTGATGGATTGGAAGTTCAAGGCCAGTCTGGGCAATTGAATGACACTCTGTCTCAAAAAAGAAAGGAAAAACAAAATTTGAAATGGTTGAAGTTATAGCTTAGTGGTAGAGCACTTACCTAGCTTCTGTGAGGCCCTTGTTTCTATTCTTGGTATCACAGAAACAAGCAAAATACAAAATAACAACAACAAAACTTCTCTGGGACTTTCAGTGTCAGTTCTTGCCAGGCATGAGGTCTCTGCTAGGGGACTCCTGGTAGCAGGAAGCCTGGCCCTTCACAGAAGTCTCCTCAGAATGCAGCACCCAGAGCTGAGCTGAACCTCTGTAGCCCTGGACACTGGAGAGGGCGCTGGTAAAAGCTGACCTTTTGTGGGAAGATTTTCCTGCGAGGAACACTTTATTTCTCTGACAGTTCACATAGAGTGTCATACTATAAACAAAATGCAACAAGCAAACAGAAAAAGCGGACTTGACATTCAACCGAGACAGGGTTAGTTTGTGCCATAGTTAGCATGGTAATGAGACTGTCAGCCTCCTAGCTACCCTGCATCGTTTACATTGGGGATTTCAGGAAGCTTTCTCTGTTCAACATCACTGTTGCCAGCAGTATCAGAGACAGGACGCAGTCCTCTAGTTCTCAGATTACAAACTGTGTGAAGCATCCTATGCCATGAAGGCACATTCTACCATGGAGGTGTGGAGTTTTCTCACATTTAGCTTATTCCTCACGGATTCTTGTTAGCCCATGAGACCTAGCGGTGAACACTTATCCGTAAATTCTATCTCTGTGATAAATGCATGGTTTACTCCAAAGCCCAAGTGGGCCTCTGCCTCGTCTTCTTCCTCTCTTTCTGTGATGATGCAGAACTGAGCAGGCATGAGGGATAGAGGGAAGAATGGAAGATTTAGAGGCAGACAGGTTGGGCCAAGCCCTCCCTCTGTTTCTTTTTTTGTGGTATGATTTCTGGGCAAACTATTTAGCCTAGTTTTTGCCTCAATTTAATACATACCTCACTGGACTGTTGTGTAGTTAGATTGGTAAAGCACCCTGCACCGTGCGCACAGACAAGAGAAATCTATCAAGATAGACAGAAAAGCAGTATGTGATAAATGCCACATGAGCACTATGGGTGAGGGACAGAGAGGGGTTGGGGTGGTCAGCTAAGGTATGCAGAGTGGTGCAGTTGAGATGGGAAGCGAAGGTCAGCTCGGACAAGAGAAACAGAATGGTGCTGTATAAAGGGTCATGGCAAGGGGGATGGCCCGCCTGCAGGAGAGGAGGGGAGGACATAAGAGGCAAGAGAAGAGTAGGATGTGAGTCTCCAAAGGAAAGGCAGGGAGGTTTGCATTGCCCAGCTGCTCTTGGGGAGCAATGGAGTATTTGTGGGCAGGAAAATGGTAAAATCATAGAGGCACTGGCCCCCGGGAGACTGTACAATCCCTCTGGCAAGTAAAGCACACATCCAGAAAAAATGCGCAATTGGACAAGAAATCTGGGGACAGAGGTGTGGCAACATCTAAGGTGCCCTTGCCATCACTAAGGGTAGGGAATGAGCACAGGCTTCACCCACTTCATGATTTTGTCTAGGGACAGTCCTGCCTCTGAGGACCTTTGGTAAGAGGAGAGAAGAAACAGTGCCAGGTCATATGCAGGAGGGACATCGCTGGGAGCCAAACAAGGCAAGAGTGACACTAAAGGCTCTTTTTGTTTTTAAACCTATTGGCTTACTTGCATAGCACAGTGACTACACCTGGCTGCCCCTGCTCTTTGCCCCAGGTGTAACACACTGCTGAGCTGGAATTCTAACACGGTCCTAGTGCAGATTTTGCATCCAATTTCCTTCTGTCTTTTCCCACAAAGATGAAAAAGGAATTGATTTTGCCGCTGTGTCTAGCCACCTTTATACTGAGCTAGAGCCATGAAATCATCATTATGTAATCACCAAACATTACGGCTTGTTTACAAACTCCACAGTCACACAAAAAATGAAATAGCTCGGGATAAAATGAAAATGTCACACCGTGTATGTAGAAAGCTTATGTTTAATCCTGTCACTTACATTCAGGGGGTTTATTATACTTGCAAATATTTCCCATTTTTTCAAATTCATATTTTTATTTTGGAAGGATGTATAATTTATTTAAAATAAAAATGGGACATTTTGTCATTTTTTTTCAGCAACAGTTCAGCTTAGAATTTCCAGCAAACTAGGGCATTTTTAAGCCTCCTACAAAGATAATGGAAGAGCTAAAAATACTAGAAAAGAAGTAACGGTTTAGTGGAGTAATTAAAACAATCTTATTTATTATAACTGTGGAGGTATCACTGAAACATCAGTTTTTGTGAGAGCTGGATATTTAAACTCTTAAGTGCAAGCGATCAGGTAGGTTGTGTCAAGAATGAAAGTACAGACAAACAGCTTCAAGGGTAGACCTCAGCAAGCAGGCACTGGTACTTCAGAGATGGTCCTGTGTCCACACTCTCGGCCTCTTCTGGACAGCGGAGAGACACTGACTCTGCCAAAGTCCAGGACAAGATCAGCTGGCAGCATTGGTTTTTTTTCTTTCCCTCTCATCTGAAACTATTTTTATACTAAATGTTGAGATCAAAATATCTGAGAGAGTAAAGTCCATACCACTGTATTTGAACTGAAATTCTTGGACAACTGCAACCATAGTTTCATCCTAATATTTCTTTTTTTCTAAGGATGTTTTTGGGTAAGATGGGCTACAACTGAGTAATCACAAAGATTACCAGGCACTTTGACTCTTTGATCAGATTTATATTAACATGGCAGCAAATTTGGAGTGCATGTATACTTTAGTAATTTTGTTAAAAATTTGAAAAATAAAGCTGGGCGTGGTGGCACACGCCTGTAATCCCAGCACTTGGGAGGCTGAGGCAGGAGGATCCATGAGAGTTCGAGACCAGCCTGGGCTACAAAAGTGAGCTCAAGACCAGCCTGAACTGCATAGCAAGACCCTGTCTCAAAAAGACAAAAAAAAAAAAAATTGAAAAATAGTAATAATAAATTGAGTTTTATTGTTGTTTGAGGGCGGGTCTGGCACAGCATGTGGTGCCAGGGATTGAACCGTGGTTCCCTGTGAACTTGGGTAAATATTGCGTTTTAGATTAGTGCTGGTTGATTGAGTTCAGCGAAAACCAAAGAAGTAAAACATATTACAGTATTCTTTTCTCCTTTTTTAAAAAAGTATTTGTTACAGCATCTCCCTTCACAGCTCGCCAGCACTATGAAAGCGTTTGTCACCACGCCTGGATTAGGTTGGTGGTCGGGTCAGCGTGCCCTGGGGACAGGGCTGGGCACGGCTTGTGGTTCTGGGGATCCAACCCTCACCCCTGTGCTTGCCTAAGCAGGCCCTAAGTCTGCTGAGCTATCTCCCCTACCCATGTTATGGTACCCTTGAGGTTATATTTAAAGAATTTATGTTTTTGGCGGGCCAAATAGCTCAGCGGATTAATGCACCTATGCGCAGGAGCAAGGGTCAGGGGCTTCAGTCCCTGGTCCTCCTGTGCCAGCTCCACCCCTGGCAGGCGCGGAGACAGCAATTGAGACAGGGTGTAGTGGCACTCCCCTGTAATCTCCCTCTTGGGAGACTGTAAACAGGAGGATCACTATGAGTCAGATCTAGTAGTGAGGCCCTCTACACCCTCCTTACCCTTCCCTAAAAAATAAAAAAAAAAATAAAGAAAAAATAAAAAAAGAAAAATTTATGTTCTGCAAACAGTTTTAATAATTATTCTTATTAGACTTCAATTTAGCAACATTGTCAGTTGGATATTATTACATATTCGATAAACAAAGAGTTAAAAATAATGTGTGTAAAATATATCTGAAAACGTGACATTTTATAATTATTTATGTATTGTTATTGTTAAAGTTATAGCTCAGTATCTCAGAGCTTCAAGTACCCATAGGTGCAGCTTTAGAAACATGAATGGGTTACAGAGCTCCACCTGACCTACATTAGGAGGTGGAGTTTGGTGGAAAGAGTGGGGCTCCTGAAGTGCGGCCTGGGAAGGGCTGATCTCACCCCATGGCTCCTCCCTTGTCACTCTGCCTCTAGGGCACCTAGCAGTGAGCAGCTCTCCAGCTGCCAAGGCTCCAGGGGTATCCTGTCATAGTGGCAGCAGACTACGGGCCCATACTCTACACACTCTCAGCTAAAATATATCGCTCCCTCTTTGAATTGTGGGTGTTGGGTATTGCATCCTACTGACTAAGAAAGTGACTGGAACAGCTACTAAAGTAGAATCGTACTGAACATCTTTTACACATACTCATGCATATTTTAATTTAAAAACATGACCTTTTATGCAATATTTCTTAAATTAAAAATAGAAAAGGTTTGAAGTTCTCTGATGAAAAGTAAAGCTTAATTTCAACAAGATATTGAGGTGGTATAAAGTTGAGGTGATATAACTATAAATGCCCTTTTATCCTTCAAAAAATTTTTCAGACTGTTTTAAGATATATGCCAAAGGAGTTATTTTCAAAGTGGTTGGACTTTTTAATTTAAAAAAAAGCACATTACATCATTTATGATATGTTTTTACCTTCTAAATGTAGAGATGAAAAAGGCATGCCATTTGTGAAAGTAATATAGGCCAGAGATTAAATTCAAAAGTAAGCTGAAAATATCTATAGGTATTCAGATTTGCAGTCTTTACAGTTCAAGCAAGGTAGAGTGGAAGGGACTTTCTAAGCCAGAAATGCACAAGTGAGAAAGGACAAGAAGTCTAATTCAGGGCTAAAGTTATGGCGCTCCTGCTGGGTGGAGCCAGCGAGGACTGAATACGCAAGATGAATGTATGGTCAGGCTGCAGGTGGTAACAGAAGTATGGCCATCCAAGATATTCAGAGAAACTTATAAAAATCACCAGCCATCATAAGAACACTGGATGACCAAAGATGAAGTCAGGATTCTGACCAAAGGAAAGGTTTGTAACTTGTTTAATGTTAAAAAATGAATACTAGGAAAAACTAAGCTGAGAACAATGTAGGGCAGGCTATGGGTTCACTTGCTGAAAGAAGGTGCGAGAGAATGACCCCCGTGTGAGACCGGCTGTGGGATTTTCATGGTGAGCAAGCCTGCCGGGTTCCCTATGACCAGGGGACCCTGAAAGGTGACTTTCTCCCTGGAGAGTCCCTCTGAGAGGTCAGGCAGTTGTCTCGTCTCATCAGCTAATGGGATACTCCCTGAGAAGTGAGTCCATCTTTTGAAGACAAGATGAGGGACCAGTAAAATAGTAGTTAAAAATAGTTCTAAGGGAAGACAGAAATACTGGTTAATTACCCTATAAAGGTGCCAGCCCCCCCATGAAATGGTGCCAACTGTGCTCCCCAATTTTCATCACTTTTTATTCTAAAGAATACTTTTTCCAACTTATATTTAATTAGTTTGTCCAGAGAACGTATGTCATCTTTCAAAACTTTCCTTTGTCCTTTGTGATTCACACCCCTGGTTTTCTTTTGACCTCTCAGAGATCAATTTGTTGTTTGGTGACATGTGCTCCAATCACCTTTGAGATTCCAGTATTTGGCTTGTCTCCCTTTTCTCTGCCTCTGTACTGTGCTAACAGTCACCTTCTGACCCTATTATATTTAGCCCGACAATTTGCCAAATCTGTTCACAATTCAAGTGTCCATCATAAATCCTAGATATTTACTGTTGTATTAAATCAAGAAATTCAACACTGGGCTAGCATTTCATTCTAAATAATCCTTCAGTCTGGATGCTGCTTTATACCTTTCCATATCTATGCTCTCCTTTCTTCACTTTCAGTTATCTGGACACAAATGTGGATCACAGAGCTCTTCTTGAACCAGCCCTCATTTATAGATCTCCACAACCTTAAGCAGTTCAAAAACCTAGACTTTAAGAAACTTGGACACACTCACTCGGCCTAGAGCCTGAAATTGCGACGTGGGATGGAAAGCCTCTCCATGGTTATCTCCACGAAATTTGAGCCTCAGTGCTTCCAGATTCATAATTGCTGGAACATCTCTGAGAATGCCACCTCTCTGTACAGGTAGCACTTAAGGTGACCGTTGCTCTGCCACTGTCACTCAGATGGGCACTACTGTGGCCCTGTTCTGTCAAACTGTGGCTCCCAATGGGACTCTAGGCTGTGTCTAGTGTGTGACTTCCTATCTCAATGTTTAGAATATTAAAGAAATCAATAAATGTTTGTTAAGTAAATGAATAAATGACTTGAAAGACATTTTGAATTTGTACTTTAGTGAAATATGTATTTGAAAGTAGAATTTGCATATAATTTTATGATTCTTTATCTTATTAGTAAAACTGCTTTCGAAAAACCAGCTACACTACACAAACTTTTAATGAAAATGACTGTGGACATTGCCAAGAGATATTTCCAATGTAGCGGGGGAGCCAGAGAACCTGAACCAAATCTTGGGCAGGGACCTTGGGGGAATTAGAGGCAGCTGAGAACCAGGAAGCCCTTCTTTCCAAAAGTACTGGTCCCATACACAGATGACATAAAGATTGGCTAAAGTCATCTTGACATCTTCAAGAGGGTTTTCAGGAATACAGCAAAGAGAATACAGGGATTTATCACTTTAGAAGTAGCCAGAGAACAGAGAAATGTAACTTCTTTATGTTTGAGACCAGCCCATCAAGGCAGTTCATAATGATGGTGTCTATACACTGTGTCAGCACCATGGCTGTCCTTTTTGGCTTTTGTAAAAGCATTCCTGTCAGACAATTTCTGCCTTATATGGCAAGAGAAAAGGACAGGCTATAAACACTCATGCAGGACTGGGATTGAAAGCCTGAGAAAGCCTAGGGCTTTCCAGGAAGAAAGCATGGTTGAAAGGAAAGCAGAACAAAAGCTGCAACAGTATTATTTCACGTAGAGACCTAAAGGCCTGAAAGGCTTTTTTGGGAAAAATTGTCAGGGTTTTAAGTTTAAGTGTCATTGAGACCAACATTGAATTAATTTGCAGCCTACAACCATTAAAAATACGGGAGCATTATCATTTTTATATAGGTGCAGCTATTTTTACCTAACTTTACGTGACTGATTCTCATAGTTCTCAAGCCAATGTTTTCACTGTTCAGTGCCTGTGCACTTGGGACCAACATGGTAAGTGGTGGCCTTTCATAGTGTTGCTGCTTTTCTAGAAGTATTTAAAGTCAAATACTCCTTCACCTTTAACCAATGAGTCTTACAGGCAGAGCTGAAGCATATGCACTGTTCAATCCCTGTGATATGGTTGAGAAGGATAAAAAGTACACATGTTAAGATTGCTGATAGGCACAGGAGAGGTGAAGCAGGCATCGCTAGCTACATTCTACCCCAAATTATGCTGCTATAGTGACTCACAAGATTTACATTTCATTGTCAGTGATCACAGTTTAGAAAGTATTAGGCTTGCCAGGCTTTTTTTTTTAATGTATTTGGTGGGGCTGGGGAGATAGCTCCGTGGCACAAGTGCCTGCTGGGCAACTGCAAGGTTGTGAGTTCGAACCCCAGTCCCACAAAAAAAAAATAATAATAAATGTATTTGGTACAGGAACTTTAGGGTCTCACTACATAGATCAGACTCATAGTGATCTACCTCTCTTCAGCCTCCCAAGCACTGGGATTACAGATGTGTGCCATCATGACCATTTTTTAAAAATTTTTATACAAGGTGTCATTACACAGTTTGGACTTTTGCTGTTCCTTCTGCCTCCGCCTCCCCAGCGCTGAAACTATAGTTGTGCAACACCACACCTGGTTTTAGGGCCAGTACAACATGTGGTACTAGGATTGAACTCAGATACTTGCACTTGCCAGGCAGGTGCTTAGACTGCCATGATGTCAACCTAGCCCAGATTTGCCAGGTTTAAAACAGAACATTTAAGCAAGTAAAATAGAATTACAGAGAATTACGCACAATTATGGAACTATGAAGAATTCAAGTTCTGTCAATGAGAATATATCTTTTTAGATTGAAAGAGCCATTTAATTTAAGTCTGATTTTGAGATGGCAGATAAAAAACATAATTACACCTGGTGGGCCAGCCAACAAACCCAACCTGGAAATGCTGACAGGCATCATAATGGTCAGCAGCACTTTTCATAATCACACATATAATGAATGATTCCTTGCAGTTCAGTGATTAAAAGACTATTTGCATAACCTGGCACAGTTGGTAGTATGTATTCATTTTATCCAACATCTGGCTGAATAAGAAGAAGTAAGTACTAATTGCTAAGCACTGTGATATACACAAAATAAAGAGGTAAACTGTATAGGCAGTGTCTCTACATTCCTGAAAAATGTTCTAAGACCTCTTGAGTCTAGATGGTGTAACTAACTTAAAGAATTACTCCAAGTAATTCTTTAGATATGTCACTTAATACAACCTGGGATTAAGTTTCTCCCCAAAGTATTTTTCTTTCTAGTGCTTTATGGGGGGATATTATTTCAATTGCATATTTCTGTCACATGAATTGCCTGATGTTCATTATTACAAATTTAGTTTACAGAAAATATAGTTTCAAAGCTCATAGAAGTGTTGGATTAGGGAATCTCACTGGCAGGCTAACCTAATGCTTAATAAGAAGTCTTCTGACTCACAACAGATCACGTAGTTGTGGGTTCTACACAGCATTCAGAGCACATTCAACAGCGGACCAGAGGTTACTTTGTCTTCTTCATTGCTAAAAATGCCTTCAAGCATGTGCTTTTACACCCAGCATAATAGAGACACAGTATAGGCAAGAAAACTGTTTCTCAGTTCTTTGCTGAATCCAGTCGGTCCTCAGTTGTGGCAGTGGGTTGTTTCTTTGATCAAAAACAGTTACTTTGGGGCCTGAGGGATATCTCAGTACAATAAATGCCTGCCTGGCATGAGTAGTGTCCTGAGTTCAATCCCCAGTACTGAAAAAGACAAAACAAAACAGAACAACCACAGCACCAGTTACTTTGGAGACAACGGCAATTACTTGAGCCCCAGGGTACCTCCCCGTGTCACCAACGTTATATACATAGTTGGGGTACCCAAATAGTTGCCATTTTTTTTCACCAAAATTAAGTAAGTAAATCATCTTTCTTTAAAGATAATAAGCATATTACCTATCATTTGACAATAACAGCTCAACTTTTCTCTTGATTTCTAGTAACAATATATATTTTTTCCTTGTTTTTCCCTTTCATTGCTTTTCATCTTTCCATCCAAGCCCTCCTCCCTCTACCATCTCTTGTTTTTAAGTTAGATGATCTTCAAGAGAAAATTGGTGAGAAACTTGGACGCCGCCTAAAATTTCAGTGCTAAGTAATGCTTTATGATTTGGAATGTGATGCTGTAAAACCCTTAATGCAATCTGTGTCAAAGACAAAATATGATCTCTATGTTTTAGAAACCTGCATTATAACATCACTAAAAATTCAGCAGAAAGATTACATTGTCAGCTAGATTTCTTTTAAATATAAGTAGCAGTATCTATTGGTCAAATATGAGCTAACATTCTTATCACTGCTACAAGTATAATGTATTATTCTGATTTTCTTTCTTTTTTTGTATAGCTGTTACCCAGTTATTTGATTTCTTAAACACTAAGTCATATCCTACTATACTTTTAATCACCCACTCTAGAAAGACTTCTGCCTTTTTCACTCCCAGGTAGCCTCAGCCTGGCTGTTTGGAGCAGCTTTACACTCACTCTCCAGGCTCCAGAAGCCCCAGCACAGGGGGCGCAGTAAGAGCTTATTTGCAGCCTGGATGCTGTTAGGCTATTTGCGTCACCATCTCTTCATGCCTCTGAGGCGGTGGTGAGTGAGACTGGACCTGGTGGCACACGCCTGTAATCCCAGATTTTGGGAGGCTGAACACAAGCAGACCACTAGGAAGCCTATCTATGTAGTGAGACCCTGTAGACCCTGTACTAAATAAATAAATAAATAAATAAATAAATAAATAAATAAATAGTATCTTTCAAACAGAATTCTTCTTTTAAGAACATTTCTGTCAAGCACAGGCCAAGACGAAGAAGGTAGGAAAGCAGGGAGCACGTGCCTAGAAGGGTTCTTACTGTTACCTTCTACACCTCAGCCAATTGTCGTTTCTTTCTATGCCACACTGCATCGTCAATGTAGGACATGAAGCATTTGTCAGTGAGGGAAACAAAGGCCTTATGATACCAACCAAGGGTGGTGATGATAAATGTAGAGTTGAAATTAATAACTAAGGCATCAAGTTTCATATTTTGCTATATTCAAAAATTTTAAAAAACTAAAACACATCCTTCAAAGATAATATTTGTTCATTTAGAATTAGGATATGATATAACTATTGTGTTGTTTATATTGGTCCCTGCCTACTTAGAAATCTGCACGAGCCTCTTTGTCCCAGTCATAAATGAATTTAGTCAGATCATTGATGATCACTAATAACGAGATACAACCAAGCAGGAGGCTGCGTATCTGAAATTAGGTTTGTCAACTTTGCTTCCATTTGCCTAAAGATTCACAGTAGCCTTCCCACATACCCATTTCATTTATTTAGTAACAATGAAGAGAAAATTTATTAATAATAACTGTAAAAATAGCACTTATAAAAACAGGGGAAGTTTTCAATCATCACTGAATGTAAATTGACTTAACATCTGAAAATAGACCATAAATTAACTGGGTCAGAGTCCATATCAAAACACTTACCCTAAGTTGTTAATGATAACCCTTAGCTTTTGGCTAATATAAAATAGATTTTGGGGCTACCTTAGTAGGATTTACTAATTTGAGGAAATTACTCTATGTCAGTATATCAAATCCCCTGAGGATTGTCAGACTAATATGTCAAGACAGGGCATCCTTGCATTCTTGGTGTCATGCAGTGAAAACTTTGTACATTATACCAACAGGTCTATATCTTGGACAAAAAAATGCATTTCCTTAAATGTATTATTCCTTAAATGTAAATAAAATGTCCTTAGTAAATGCTACTATATTATTCTTCAACTAAAATTTATTTTCTAACTGGGGGTAAATAAATAATTCCAAAAATTAATATTTTTAGGCAGAATCTTCAAAATCTAGTTTGATTTTTTTCTTTGATATAAACTTCTGCATTATTCCCAAAAATCTGAGTGTTGGTTGTTAACAATAGTGCATTAATTTCTTTCATTCATTTTCATATCCAAACTGTGGAATTAATCTTCTTGAATGTTTCTATCATAAGAAAAATGCTCTGCTGAACCTCAAATAGAGATATGTTTGTCATCACTATTTATTGTTTTTAAGGGGACTCTGGCAGAAAAGTATAAATAAAGACAAGATATGCCATTTGATTAGACTTCGTTTGATAATAAAAAAGGAGAATTTTTAAAAGAACATCTGAGGACTTCCTTACTTCTTGTTCAATTGTCCTGTTGCTTATTTGTGTCCATGACCAAAAGATTATTTCTTTCTTTCTTTTTTTTTTTTTTTGTCTTTTTGAGACAGGGTCTCATTATGTAGTTCAGGCTGGCCTTGAGCTCACTTTTGTAGCGCAGGCTGGTCTTGAACTCACACCGATTCTCCTGCCTCAGCCTCCCAAGCGCTGGGATTATAGGCGTGAGCCACCATGCTGAGCCAAAAGACTATTTCTTAAAAATATATAATTTCTGAAATTACAATTGATTATATTTACTGACTCAATTAATACAAACTCAGGAAAATTTTATGAAAGCTACATGAGAGTTTTGAACCAGGGAAAATTTGATTTTCTTGAGGGTAGGTGGCTTACTTCATTGATTGATTGATTGTAGAACCAGGTATCAAACTTAGGACCTTGCTCTTGCCAGGAAGGCACTTGCACCTGTGAGCTATCTCCCTGGCTCCTGGTGGCTTACTTTAAATTGAACTCAGGATCTCATACTCTGTGCTACTGAGCTATATCTCCAGGGTTTTTTTTTTTTTTTTTTTTTTTGTCTTTTTGAGACAGGGTCTCGCTGAACAGTTCAGGCTGGCCTTGAGCTCAGTTTTGTAGCCCAGGCTGGTCTCGAACTCTCATCGATCCTCCTGCCTCAGGCTCCCGAGTGCTGGGATTACAGGCGTGAGCCACCATGCCCAGCTCCAGGCAGATATTTTTGATATTAATACTATTTAAGAATAAAAGTTAAACATGAAAATTTAATGAGACTGACTCACATTCTATAAGTTAAAACTTAGCATTTAGTAATATTTAAAATTTTTAAGGAACTCAAAGAGCAACAAAGGAAAAAATAACTGCAAAATTGTAGTGACTCTTACAACAGAAAAGTATCAGTCCTTTGATCTGATTTAATCATCTTTCTGATATAATCGAATTAAGGTTCAATCTGTGTGTGTTTTGTGACTGTGATGTGGATAGTTGTTACAGGAATGAATAAATGAACAGATGTGTGTTTTAGTTTAAAATTATCTTCACTGAGACACTACTTTTCAATAAATCAGATTCTCATCTGATAGGGAAAGAAATCTTGTGTCTCAGCTTTTGGTCAGTGTCACTGCTACTTGGGGTGAAGGCTAGCTAGGCAGCTCTCTGGCAACATTGCAAATATGTTCTTTGGGAACACAGGGGGAAGCATTAAGAGTCTCTTTTTCACATTGCTGATATATTTTTGAATTAGTCTCAAGCATTTTGGGGACTTGACAAGTCACCAGTCAAGAGTTTGAAGCATTTCTGGGTCTTGGCAAGTCACTAGTCAAGGTCACTTTTTCAAATTTTTATTTTAGGGAAGGGTCTACAAGGTGTTCAAGATCTCACTTCTAGGACAGAGTCATAGTGATCTGCCTGGTTATAGTCTCCAAAGAGCTGGGATTACAGGCATGCGCCACCACACCCAGTCTCAGTCACCCTCTCAGTGCTGTCTCAGTCTCAGTCAACCTCTCAGCAAAACTCTGGGCCTGGGCCAGCATGGCAGACCTGGGAATTGAATCCCTGGCCCCTGTGCCTTCTTGCAGGCACCTTAATCTGCAAGCTATTTGTTCAGCCCTTCAAGGCCAGCTTAACTAGCATTTTACCTAGAATAATAACTGAGACTGTAGCCTCATACATAACAAAATGTCTGGTCATTTCAGTGTCACAGAAATCATGACTATCACAAAATGATCCAGTGAGCCATTTTAGAGCTAACAGTGACATCGATAATATTTCAGCACTGTATATCATAAGCACTGGCCCGTAGGAAGATAAATGCTACAGTTGGGCTCTAGGGACCACCTGATGTCCCAGACAACACCTTACTCCTCTAGATCATGGTGGCTTATGGAGGAGGCACGAGGTTAGAAGGAGAAGTGAAGGTACTGCTGCAGTGGTGGTAGCGGCTCGTTACTAAATAATATAGACAGTTTTTAATATTCCCAGAGGCTTCATAACTCTGAGAACATGGGCTTTGGGTATGCCAGCATGACCTTGGCATAATGGCACTCACTATGTAGCCAACAAGCAGCTGAGCATTCTCAAGAAATATAGAAAATCCTCAGGTTTTCAATGGCATATTAAGGCAAAGATAGATTTTCTTCATATGTTTAACAAAGTGGCATATAGCAGTGGACTGAAGTAGATGCGTTCATGTGATCACTCTTCACTGAGCCAGATATTACCTTGCAAGAGTATAAAATGCTGCCACAATTTCAAGGCAATACTTTGTTCTTAATAAAAACAAACAAACAAACAAAAAAACTTTGCTCTTAAGAAATAGTAAGTTTTCACCAAAACATGCGTGTGTTTCACATGTGCACAATACCAGAGGAAAGGGTGTTGGAGCTTTGTTGCTTATTTCTTGATCTTTCTGTTCAGAGCTGAATTTGTCCCTTGAAATATTAGTTAAGAACTTCAAAATATTCCTATGTTTCTCACTTCTGCAAAAGTACTGTACTAGCCTCCATTTCTGTTTCAAACTCTTGCTTATGTAAATCAACTTATGTGTGCAAACTTGCAGTATTAGATTTTTACAAATAAATGTAATTCACCAAACTGTGATAATAATTATATCAAAATACCACCCTAAGGAAGACAGCTGTAAATAATAAATTAACATTTTAACTAGCCTTTCAGTTTTCTCGTTTGTCATACTTCTAAAATGCTTGCTATCTGTTAGGGGTTTTTCTTCATCAGTTACTAGAAATCTTCCTTATATTAGCAATTTTTACTTCGCTTTAGCAAGAGAGGGAAAACAAACATCCTTTGAGCTATTACTTCAGCACCTGAAACAGCATAATCTAATTTTTAAAAAATTGTATGTAGGGGGCCCAGCGGGATGGCTCAGTGGTCTAAAGCGCCTGCTTGGGAAAGCTTGGGCAGCTTCAGGGACCGCGGTTCGATCCCTGGCACCACATGCTGCTCCAGCCCTGCACTTGGGGTGGGCTGAGCCGGCCATAAAAATGAGTGAATAAACAAAGGTTCTGAAACAAGAAAAAAAGAATAAATAAATAAATAAAAATTGTATGTAGGACAATCATGATTAGAAAAAATATACCATTGTTTTATTTATTTAAAAAAAGGAAAAAATTGAATATCCAAAGGGACATCCTAACAATGTGAGGGATCCCACTTCAGAAATGGATTTCAGGAAGAGACAGCTCTAAAGGTAGAGAAGACGGAATATTCTCCCTGAACACAAAGCTGGAGTCCTCACTTGGATGAGTGTTTGGATTCTTGCAGTCAGTACATCACTGGCCTTAAGCAGAAAATATGGGTAGTGCCCCGAGGTGACTAGCAGGAGCAAATTCAGGGTGTCTTATTGGAGGTCACTGATCACAAGTGGATAATCAATTTTGAAAGTATTGAAGAATGCACAAGCAACAGAAACCAAAGTAAGTGGTTGGAACCCATAGTACATGGAATTAAAATTTACAAATATATAAAATGTATTTAAATGTTCTATGAAGGGATTCTTTATATTATGAATCACTTTAATAACCATGCTAACATAGCTGTGTAAAGAATAATGTAAGCAGTTGACAAATTAATTTTAAAGAATGATTGCAAAGCAATCCAAAATTCTTACTGGATCTACTTCTGGAACCAAAATCAAGATACATAAATTAATGTGTTCCCAAACCAAAATATGTGATCAGTGTATTTTAGTGCATATTATTTAATTTTATATTTTCTTGCATTTCAATGTATTGTATCTACATATTTGGAATATATCTAGCTGGTCATAGGTAAATGTACTATCACCTCTTGATTTTCAAGTTCAGTGTGAAAATAATCAAATTTTATAACCAAGATTAAGAATATTGTTTTAAGATGTACAACTAAACTATAAGGTACTCAGGGTCATAAATGTGACACAATGATACAGTACACATGTTTGTCGTGCACTGGACACTCTTTTATATTCATTGGTTTGATTTCTAAGAAATGTCAACTCTGGTGAAGTATCTTTATGTAAGTCCCTTCTATTGTGTGAAGGTTATATAGGACCTTAAGGGGACAGAAACTGAAGCTTCAGCCATTGAATTATTTAACTGAGTCTTGAGATTGCATAGGTTATCATCAGCAGCGACTTTACCAACAAAATTGGAAAACTCAAACGACCTTTCTAGACTCCGATGTTTTATATGGAGTGGCTCTGATGAGCGTCATCAGCATGCACTGCCTTGCAAGGGCAGAGGGACATCTCCCAATACACAGCAATCCATGCTAAGGACACACTGATCAGTCCCTCATCTCCTTAACATCAACTGCTTTTCTGAAGTTGAGAACATGGAAATGTTCCTTTTTCTACGGGCTTGCAGTGCTCAGTAACAATTTTACCATTTATGTTTTAATGTAACAAATTAAAACTTATTCTGCACTTCAACAGAGCTATGCACTTTAAGGAGGTGTGAGACGTGCATAGAAATGCTCAAAGCAGACAATCACTGAAACTGAGAAGCGGCCTAAGGTTTCACAGAGAAAAAATCGGCTTTCTTCTTTTTTTTTTTTTTTTTTTTTTTCCTTTTTTTCTTCACAATTACCTTCTCGGTGTTGAAAGTGCAATATCCCTTAAAAGATAAATGGATGAAGTAGGTGCTAGGTGCTTTGAATAGAAATAACTACATAAAATGCTCCTGTTGAAATAATGGCTTTGACACAAAATGGCATTTACTCAAGTTATTCAAACAACTCCATTCTATCTCTCAAAGAATAGGAACAGCTCACAGAGTCCTCTTTCTTTTTTTTAAGTAACTAAAAGGATGCCTTCCCAAATGATGCAGGAGTCATAAGCCTTCTTTTCTATTAATTTGTATTAGAAGAATACATGGACAGTTAACTGTTAATTGCTTTTCCATTGCATTTTCCTTGTGAATAGCAGAACCTTATATATATCAACTCTTCCTCCTCTTTCTTGACCAATAGAAAATGTCATATTTTGAGTTGATATTTTTATATATGTGTAATATATCAATATATCAATGAACTTCAGGGAATGTGAGTAAACATAAACACATGTGGAAGTAGAAACCAGTGGCCAGATGAAATAAGTCTTAATTTTTGTTGGTCCTTTTTTGAAATACATTCAATTCTCAGTATTGATCTCATTGAAAACGCCATGTTAGTAATCACATGTACATTTTATAATTATTATATTATCACACATTTTATAATTATTATATTATCACAGTTCATCTTAGTGAATTCCTTTCAGGATCAAGGTCAGAAATTTCAGGTACCGTGGACCCGAGATCAGTTTTTAAGTTCTTATTCCTCCTCCTATAATTTTGCCTGGTTATTTGACCCTTTCCAGTCACTCTATTCTCTACACGACCTAATTTTCTCATGGCTCTAAATGTCTGTATTGCCATCTTTCTGCGAGGTGTCTGCTGCTGGTTTCTAAGCAGAAGTTTTCAGTCAGGACTCACCTCTCCTTCCCGGGGCCACGGCCTCCCATTCTGGGTGTACTTGCTCTGATTTTGCCGCTTTTTTTGTCCTCCATCAGCAAATTTGCACAGTAATGGTTCAGTGGGGGCTGGCAAGACAAGAAACCAATTCCACATTAGAAGTTCCCCTTGAAAGCGAAAGCACATCTGAGTCACTGTAGAGCTTTGTACCGAATATCTTTTGAAGTAACACCTTGGTTCTGAAGAGACATTTGGCCTTCCCTTAGTTTCCACTTGTTGGCTGCTGTTCTACCTGGACTTGAAAAATACACTGGTGGATCATAAAAGAATATAATGAATATTGTTGAAAAAATAATAATTTGAAGGAGAATGTCAATTTTCCTCAGAAGTGAAGAAGCGAGTATATGCCCTTCTAGTTAAGCCAGGGTCACACTTATAATTGGTATTTGTGTGAAATGCAAAAAGTTCATCAAACCAACTGTGTCTTTCACTGTAGATATCGTAGGACTCAATTGTGAAAAGTGATCTTGGGAAACTTCTTTCCATAAAGTGTACCTTGCTAATTATAACCAAGTCAACTTTACTTTCTCACTAATCCTTAACAATCGAAGAAATATTAGAAAGCGATCCTCTACCAAACACTTTTAACTCCAAGGGGACTTTGGAGACAGCTCCATGGCATAAGTGCCTGCTGGGAAAGTGTCAGGTCATGAGTTTGAACCCCGATCCCGCAAAAAAAAAAAAAAAAAAAAATCACTCCAGTTTCCCAGTAAAATCTAGTCAGACTACCAAGAGAACAATTATCAGAATATTAGATGAAACATATGATACACTGTGACCATAATACATAATTCATGAATTCATAGAGAGATTGTGGAGATCCTATATGATTTCATTAAGATTATGCCATCAGAAAAAGTGATTAGAAACTACATTATGTCAGAAATTCTCTTCCAAAAATTACATTGAAAAATCATGACTTTTAAAAACTCAGAAAGACAAAATTATTTTTGAGAATAGATACTTCCTTCTCCATTTTTTTTTTTTTTTTGTCTTTTTGAGACAGGGTCTCACTATGCAATTCAGGCTGGCTTTGAGCTTACTTTTTGTAGCCCAGGCTGGTCTCAAACTTGCACCAATCCTCCTGCCTCAGCCTCCCAAGTGCTGGGATTCTAGACATGTGCCACCACAGCCCAACTCTCTTCTGCAATTTTATAACAGCAGAATAAAAACAAACAAACAAAAATCAAAAAAACATTTGGCCTAGCAGAATTGGTTAATATATTAAGAAATCAAGAAGTATTAATCTGTTGGTTTGAGTAAATTAAAAAAAAAAAAACTATTAGAATTAGCTATGTTGGAATTATCAGAACACCAATATGAATTTCATGTATTCTTTACCATCTCAGAAAATGCATGAAACTAGAAATTACTTGTAGTCATGAATGTCATTCCTTAACCCTAATTTTATGGATCCAGTGCACTCTGATTCTGGTTTTGATGCCCAGATAAACTCTCTCATGCAGTGAGGTGATAGCAAATGAGGCTCAATGCGGAAATACTTTCAAACATTGGCACTAAGTCCTTAGTACATCTATGAAAATATCCCTGAGTAAACCTGCCAGAGGATGAGATGAAAATGGAACAGAACCAATCCTAATATCCCAGCCTAGGCTCTGCTAGACTGCCCGATGGACAGCAAGCACCCAGGCAGGCAAGTGGGAACCCAAAGGTAATGGGGCTGTGAGCCTAACTAACCAGCGATTGCCCACAGAATCCACAGAAGCACAGGTGGCAGCAGCCAGTGTCACGGAGGCCATGTCACAGACATGTGAACTACAGAAACGTGTATTGCTTCATATTGTTACATTTTTGCAATTAATATGAAATATTATTTTCCTAAGAAAATGATAGTTTCACGAACATCTCTTTCTTCCCATCCTACCCTTTGCTAGTATTAATTCACTTGAATAAAAACAAAATTTCATATGAAATTCTAATTGTCTCCAAAATGAATAGTGAAAAAAAGCTTATAGGTATCTACAAATATCATCCACAAGCTGATATGATCAAATAGATATCTACAAATAAATATTTGAAAATCATCTGACACTGAAGGATAGTAATATTTTGCCAGTCCTTGTAGCTTACTCTCTTTTAAACTACAAAACTCTGTTCATCGGTATTACAGGAAATGACATAGAAATAGAAATTACTACTGATCAAGGAAAAATTCAAAACAAAGTGGCATTCTTGCCTTGTTCTGAGCAGGAAAGCTCTATAGAGTAGCCTACACTTATTGCAGCTTCTCTCTGTCCTATCCACTATCTATGAACAAATCTTATCCCACACTATTAGGTGGATAATAACAGAAATAAGTGATCTATACACTTAATTTTCTTTCTTGGGGGGTGGAGGGAGGTTACCAACAATTGAACTCAGGGTCTTATACTTGACAGGCCAGCACCTTGCCACTGAGTTATATATCCTCAGCCTGAGTAATTTATAAATAATAACTTCTGTTTTATTCTTATTAATTTGATGTAATCCTTGACAATCCTACCTAGTGTTGGTTGGGAAAAGAGTCATCTTCTTGTTGAGGATATCCAGCGGGTACCTGCTTCCTGCCAATTAGACACTCACTAATCATGTTCACTATCTAACTAGCTTTTGCAGTATGAAGTACTTGTGTTCAATTAATTGATACTTTAAAACAGTAGTGGTGCTGGCAATTCAGATGCAAAGGGTAGGCACTGCGTTTCTTTTACATAAAATGCAAGAGTCTAGACTTACTGAGGCAATAACAAAAATCTTATGCTGAAATCATAATATCTGTGGAACACACTTCATCTTCTGGTATTAGTACTGAATCATCTCACATAACAAGAATAAAGGCGAGTACAGTATAGTAGTTTAAGATAGGAAGAGACCACATCTGCACCACAATGTTATATTTTTTTCTATTTTACTATATTAGTTATTAATCTTACTGTGTTTAATTTCTAAACTAATCTTGACCATAGGTATGTATTTACCAAAACACTCCACGGGGTTCTATACAGTGGAAAATTTCAGACAGCCACTGGAGGTCTCAGAAGAGCCCCTGTGGACAAAGGCAACCACTGCGTAGAGAAATTCTGTATTGCACCAAAGAATATCAGTGCTTTTCAACATCCTGCTCTGATGATCCTCTGACATCATGATTTTCATAAACAACATAAAGAGGAAGACTGTCAAGCAATGTTTATCTATAGTTGTTTCTTTGACAGTAGAACTGATATAAATTCTTGATCTAGATGAAAAACTCAAAGTTCAAATGCAATCACTGGTCTCTAGTATTCTATGAATAATGATGTTTTCTGTGAGATTTTAAGTTTATACTATTATATACCATGTAACCTGGCTCACCGCAGAGTAAAATGACCTAGTATTATCTGGAAGACTTTCCTATGTAACACATTGCTTTTGTCTGTGTTTAATAAGTCCACTGGTTATAATAGCTGATTTTGAGAATAGAGGATAGAAAATACTCATAGTAGCACTCTGGCAAAGTTCACGTATGTGTGTTTGTGTGCACATATGTATGTGTGCGATCTTTACATGTGTGCAAGTGTGCCTATTGTTTTTAGCTTTTTCCACTTAACTATATGTAATATATAGAAGCAATGTTACTGTTATCATGGTCAAAGGATCAGTACCTATGGTATTAGACCCTATGATCAAGAGAAATGCAGACTTCGGGGCTCTAGTCTTGCACTGACTATATCAAGGTCTGGATTCTAACACACTTCCCGAGGGCTTTTTTTTTTTCAGAACTGAGGATTGAACTCAGCACTTTGCTCTTGCCTCATTTGATTATTACTCTCTCCCTAATAGGAGGGAGGATTTATCTGGGATGTCAAACATGAATTTCTCTGAATAATGAGATGATTTCAGTAGTACTGAAATATTGTACTGCCTACAATTTCCTCCTGGAGGGATAGCAGTGCCAATTAATTTTGTGTAGTTCCCTTTAACAATGGTTAAGACAGGGACTCATTGAAGAAGAGGCTTTGAGGAAGAGAGATGCTGTGATATGCCAGAGATTGCAATTTTCTGGAAGACCTAGTCTGTCATGCAAGTAGGGAGTATTTAAAACATAGGAATGAATTATGATAAAATTTCATGGCAATTATGAAAAAATAATTACTGTTTGCTTGTTTACTAAAGTGTTTATACTCTTCCAAACTTTATGTTAAAACAATTCAGCCAACAAATATACAAATATAGATGATCTAATGGATTACAAGATTTCTTGTTAAATGAATAAAACTAGAACAGACACTGGTTAGCAAAATTAAGGTCAATTACTATTTTGATATTCTCTTTAAAATCCAAAATACCTTTTGTTTGTAAGTCACCTAGACTTTGCCTTGACATTCCAGAAACTGGTAAATATTTACAGACCTTTAATAAATCTGAATGATTTTTTTAAAATCACAATTCCATCATTTTCTCTGTAAATGCTAAACAATAGATTACTCATACATGTGTTTGCAAAATGTAAAGCTAACTCCCCACAATATTACTACATTAATATTCATGTAATTTTTACCAGGAATATTATCACACCATAATATGTTTTGGAGTTAGAAAACCAACTACATATGGCAGAAGAACATTTATATTTGGACTCAAAATCCTATTTGCTGTATAATTATGTTTTGTTTACTATTATAGGAGGTATAAAAATTTAGAAAGTTCTTAGTTGTAATAAAATTCCATCCAAGAAACCATATAAACCCTGTTTGTGATCAGATCCTACAATTTATCTAATGCATATTTTTAATTTGTCAATAATAAAATAAAAATAAAATTTAATAAAGCTGCCATCTAATTTGTGGTACTTGGAGGCAACATTACAGCCAGTAATGTGCTCTCTTGACTTCTAAATCATTATGTTCTTCAAATGTTTAGTTTTCCTATTTGTTATCATCAGAAATAAAGACTGCACATTCTTTAAAATGTGATTATAGTGATTCTCCAGTCATGGGTTAGAATGTAAACTAAAAATCAAGCAATCAATGAGGTCTTTTCATGTGATTTATATCACTGAAAAGCACTTTGCTTTAATAGAATAAACAAATCAAATGGGTTCTATTTATAGTTATCAGACAAATAATTACCCTTATCATTTAGGCCAAAACTAGCAAAGAGATGTGAACTAAAAATTAGAAATGAAAAAATAATAGCACATTTTAAAGAAAGGATAACATATATACATTCCTAATGTAACCTTCAGTAATAGACTGCTGCTTACATTAATTGTATATATATAACATTCTACTATAAGAAGTAGCTTAACCATAAAGAAAATATCTCACAGTAAGAAAAATTGTCTAGAAACAAGATAGAACACATTAGTTTCTATCTGAACTTATCATGCCTTAAGGATGAAAGTGCCATTATTATGAATTTGTACCAATACTCAGATAATTCTTTCATACGGAAGGACATTTTGAGCAGAAAAACTGTATATCATTGGCTCAATAGCATAGTATTTTTTGTTCTAATGGTGAAAGCTAGCATTTCTAAAAGAGCAGACAAAGACTGTTTGCTGATAATTAAATTTTGTTTCATTGGATAGTCAAAATAACTGAATGTGTCAAAATAACTGAGCGCTGAATGAAGACAATGTTTTAAAACAAATGATCAAACAAAAGGAAATGAGCATCAACTTGCAAGAGGCAGCAATTGTCTTAGATAACTAATGATTAGGAACCTGGTCTAATTGTAGTGCAAACCATCTATAAGTAAGTAAGTAAGTAAGTAAATAAATAAATAAATAAATAAATAAATAAATAAAGATAAAAGGCTCCTAAGGTGACCAGCTTTTACACATAAACTTACTTATTGAACAAAATTGTGTATTTTCTGACCCTCTCTCATTTAGCCTTCCTTTTTATTCAAGACACCATACTTTCCTACAGTATAGCTCTTACATATACTGAATATGATGCTATTTCATTAGACAAAGCTACAGACAAGAAAAGCACAGTTTTAAAATGCAGTTAAAAGGTTACAGTTTAGGGCCAGGAAGATAGCTCAGTAGAATAAGCGCTTGCCTCGCAAGTACGAGATCCTGAATTCAATCTCCGGTACAAAAACAAAAACAAAAACCAAAAAACTTACAGTTTATAGCCCTTTGATAGTAAATGAATATGAGCTTGTAAAGAAAGAATAATGTATAGAAAGTTAGTAGACTTCAACTACTCAAAGATTAAACGTGAGAAAAGACTTCTTTGTGGTGGCCGCTTTTGCTATGACTGCTTCCAGAGAAAAGCACAAACGTATTTACTAATCTATCCATCTAGTTCTTTATTTTAATTCTCAAGAAGGCAGTTACTTAGGATGTTAATTTTTTAAATTAACTTTAATTATATGTGAAGAGCTTTGTCTGTTAGCATACACAAAGCTCTTAAAATGCTATTCAGTTTTGCAGCATACTTATGATGAAACAATTTATAAATCCTTACCAATTGGGCATGAGTTACATCTTACCAAATTCCCAAAATACCTTTTTACTTTTTTTGTTGCTGAGACTCAATACTCAATGCCCAAAGTTAGGGGAGGGCAAGTTTATGTACATCATGGTTTGTAGACAGTCATAGTTGACATTCATGTAGACAGTCATAGTTGGCTGGCTCTAAGGCAGGGTGGTGTGACAGGGGCATCGCAGGAGACAGACAGTCCATGAGAGGCAGAATGTAGCAGGGCAGAAGCTGCAAGCAACCACAGTAGCTGCCTTCATGTCCTTCTTATTAGACTCAGGCTGCACGCTCTTAAAGATCCCTTTATTGTGAAATGTAAATGAATTAAAGAGTGGGACACAACCTTTTAGTCTTTTAAGGGAGCAGAAAATTGTAAACTTTTCATATATAAGTGTAGCTAGGCAGGCTACTTACATATTATGCACTACACACATATACTCTAAAATGTCAAAAAGTTGTTCAAATGCTTTTTTAATTTGAAAATATATAACACACATATTGTTGCATGTTAAACTATTTCTGTCTTTTTTTTCTGATTTTTGTTCTTGCATTTGCTTTTGCTTTTCAAAAAATATAAAATACAATTTAAAAATGAAAAAAAAGAAGCCAAAAATAATTGCCAGGCTTAGTCCCATGTGTAATTTTAGTTTCTTAGAGAACTCATGCTAACTGCTTTGGGATGGCATAAATGGAAAGGCAGGAAGTAGTGAAGAATCTTAAAACATTAAGCAGAATTATATTCCTTAGCTGCCTTTGGCCCTCCACCAAGGCACTAAACACAAATACCCTCCACACTGAACTGAAAGTCAGGTCAAGAAAAAATATTTCAATTTGCTTCATGATTTCCTAAGCACATATTTGTTGTGTTAGAGGCTGTGAGAATTCCCACAATGCAGTAAACTGAGCTAGTAGAAATAAATTTAATTTCTTGTTTCAAAGTGAAAAATACATATTCCAGTAGATGCATCAGTTAACAGGGCTAGAGGTATCAACTAGGACAAGAAACTTGTCTTCAGCAGGGGAAGAACTAACAAGAGCAGTGATTTGGGGCTGCATGCGTTTGAATTTATGAATCAGTGTACAGGAATTGGGATGTTTTGAAGTGTGCTCTCATGTAACCTGCATCAGTCAATAAAACAGTAATATAGTAATCAATAAAATATAAATTTAACCCGTGTCCTAGATGGTGAGTTTTTAAAGGGCAGTTAGAGACTTTCATGTTGCAGAGATCTATGCGCAAATCATCCAAAGGAATTATTAACACATTTAATAAATATCTTCAGTGCTCTGCCTAGGGAAGATGTTAGTACAAAAACAGTGAAAACAAACTGCTCTAGAACACAGTATCCATCTCTTCTCATCTTAGCAATACAGGAACAACAATTTATGGCTGGAATCCAATGGGAAATTTAATTGGCTGTTCCGAAATTTATTTTTCTAGGTAGGTACCCATTCTTCCATTGAGAGAGAGGCTTATAGGCATCTTACATGGATTAAAATTGTCTACAGACATCAATAACAGGTAACCTTTATGGCAGTGACTCTCAAATCTAACCATTCAACAAAATCCAAACTCCTCAACACAGAAGATCATGCAGTATGATGATTTCAACATATAACTCTCCATTTCAACTTCCAGGACTATTCAGAGTGTGGCAACTTTCTACGACCTTTCTGAATTGCTTCCGTGGTTGTTTCTTGAATGGCTTCTTTCTTCTCCTACATAACCAATCCCATAGAATCTTTCTGAATTATTTTCCACTTCCAGAAGCCAGTAGAGAAACTATATCATCAATTAACTTTAATACATTAATTCATTTTATTGATTCACCATAGCCTGTAATGTTTTACAGTAATGGAACATGTTCAAGTCCTTTCAGAAAATTAATCCTGGGTAAACAGAGCATGATCTAAATATGAAGACCAGCCTCATATATCAGGGGAGTACAGCTCCTGCTTTGGCAGACCACAGAGGCAGGGGTTTAATCCCTGGTGTGCTGGGCCGGCCCGACCTCTGGGGCACTCTGAGGTAGTGATTGAGACTGAATGTGGTGGCATGCCCCTGTAATCCCAGCACTTTTGGGGGCTGAAAACAGGAGAATCACTATGAGTCTGATCTACATAGTGAGACCCTGTAGATCCTGTGTCCCCTGTCTTAAATGCATAAAAACTGATCTAAATATGAAGTACGTTTGCTTTCGCACTACTTTAAATTTTATAGTCTACAACAGAACTTGTGAGTGCATTAGAAATTCATTCAAAATTCATTTAAGGGGGCAGGGGAGATAGCTCCGTGGCACAAGTGCCTGTCTGGCAAGTGCAAGGTCATGAGTTTGAACACCAGTCCTGCATTAAAAAAAAATCATTTAAAACAGGACACCATATATCAAGAGTTGTACTCTCCATGAAAGACTGGACAATAAATAGATGCAGTCTTAGTCTTTAAAAATGTTCTCTTTGACAGCAAAGCATATTATTAAATAATATCAAGATTCAGAAGATAATTTTTATTTCATTTTTGCTTACTTACAATTAGTGCTTTTAATTAACATCTGTAAAATATCACAGGTCACCTATGTATAGCTTATTTTCTCTCATTCAAAATCTACTTATATGTAGAATTTTATCTTCATTGTTCTGTGTTCCTTAAGTGTACTGTAGTACCTGAAGTAGATGACATACACACAACACACTCACACATACACCTGTACACATACATGCACACATTCACACACACATTTTAGTAAGCCAATATATTTATTTTCAAGGTAAAAGACACCATGAAACCTGTGCTATGGGTTGAAGACACCAGCACCTACTCCACTGAGTAAGTCCAGACTTAATTTGGTTGGAAAAAGGAAATATTTCTCATGTTCTTAAAATATACCTGCCTAAAAATCTTAAGTTCATTAATAATGCATTTCATATTTAGTAAGCATGGTAAAAAGTCTTTTTTATCTAAAGTAGGCACTAGAAATATTTCCATGTTTTCTAAGGGAATGAGGAAATGACGAGGTTCATGCTGGAAATATTCTAAGCAACTGTGGTTTGACACTGTTCATTTTTAGATAAAAATTCACAGTGAAAGCATTGATTAGATAGATAAGGATTAGATAGAAATACACATAACACTTAACTGTCTAGAAATACATGGAGCTTTCCTAGAAAGCAAAATTAAATGTTTAGTCTATTTCTCAAACTGAGGACAGTTAAGGTACAATATATAAATATGATGATTTTTTTAAAAAATATAAATTTTTTTTTTGTCTTTTTAAGACAGGGTCTCACTATGCAGTTGAGGCTGGTCCTGAGCTCACTTTTGTAGCCCAGGCTGTTCTCGAACTCGCATCAATCCTCCTGCCTCAGCCTCCCGAGTGCTGGGATTACAGGCGTGCGCCACCACGCCCGGCTTAAAAAATATAAATTTTAATAAGAAATGAAAATATGAGTTTCAAAATACATTAGTAGTACATTCACATTCATTGATACAATGCATATTATTGTACTCATATTAGTTATACAGAGCACAGAGTGTAGACGTGATAAATTTTCTAATCGACATTGGTAAAAAAAAATTTCTTTTCTTTGAACTAAGAGAAAGTATTTGTATACACAGTCCAATGTTCCATAATTGCAGTGAGCTACTAATGAACAGGCAATGTTGGAAGCTGTTGATTTAAGCTTTTTACAGCTCAGCATACTAATCTAGCTTTATGATTGCCTTGTAGTTAAACTTTTCTGCTGGGTGTTTAAGGGAAAGTTAAAGCAAGACTTGTGTAACAAAACATGTAACTTTCATATCTTCCAAGGTCAGTCAAATCCCCTCAGGATTAAGTTTGAATCCATGTACAGTGCTTTGTACAATTGTTGAAAGTGTCAGCCATCTGGATGAGTCACGACTATTGCTTGACCACTTTGCAATCTGTGAAAGCATGAGAGAATGTTTTCTCTCTAGGTGACTTTCCTTAGGCACACTATACACCTTCAATCCCTTTCATCTGTGGCCCCATAATCTCCTCAACTTTGAATTGGTATTTTCCATCAATCAATCAACAATATTCTAATAAATTTCTATACAATGTGATACAAGCAGTTACATATTTTTCAGACATTTAGAAATCTAAGGATGCACAAAATTGTAGCCTGTCACTCCTATGGCATTTTGCCTGGTCTCTTACTATCACTTAACGCTGTTTTTGTTCTTTTGTAAATCATCCATTTACTTGAGAGAGAGTATAGCAGTAACTGAAATTACAGAAGTAGCACACATCTAAAGGTTAGAATCACAGGATCCCAAGCATAGTTTTAGTGTTGCACATTGCTATCTTCAATGTGAAAAATTTTGAAGATTCTTAGGACCATTATCCTATTCAATATACATACATATATATATATATATATATATATGCATAGATTTGCTCTTCCTATATTTCCTCTATTTTCTGCCTCCAGTCATTTCGTTGTTTAACCCATAAGTCTGACTTTCATTCAGCTGCATTATGACTTTCTATATTTAGTTCTTTTAATTTCTTACACTAGGGAGACTATACAATATTTACATATGTAGGTCTGGTTTATTTCAATTATTAGTATATGTTCAAGATACATCCATTTATATGTGAAATCTCCTAGTTTATCAATCTTTATAGCTGAGTAATATTGTACAAAAATACCACATCATTTTCCACCATTCTTCAGATGATGGGCATTTTGGCTGTTTCCAAGATTTGTCTACTATACATTGTGCTACTATAAACATACGTGCAGAGATATCACCATGCTGTGACATTTTCGGTTCATTTGGGAAAATTCCCAGTAGGGGGATGGCTGGGTTGAATGGGATTTCCAATTCTAGGTTTTTAAGGATCCTCCATACAGCCTTCCATAGTGGTTGCACCAGTCTGCATTCTCACTATCTGTGGAGAAGTGCTCCTTTTTCCCTACAGCCTTTCCAACATTTGTTGTTGGTTGATTTCTTTATGATAGCCATTCTTTCTGGGGTGAGATCCTATCTAAGAGTTGTTTTAATTTGCATTTCACAGATGGCTAGAGACGTGGAATGTTTCTTCATGTATTTATAGCCTTGTTGAATTTCTTTCTCTGAGAAATGTGTGTTCATGTCACATGCTAATTTCTGGATTGGATCTTTGAATTTTGGGACCCTAATGGTTTAAAGTTCTTTATAAATTATACATAGAAGACCTTTGTCTCAATACTTACTATTGAAAATCTTTTCAAAATTTGTAGGTTGCCTTTTCACTCTGTTTGTAATTTCTTTTGATGTGCAAAAACTTCTTAGCCTAAGGAGGTCCCATTTGTTGATGCTTTCACGTGTTAAACATCAATTTTTATTTTTTGTCCATGAACACTTTGCCTACCCTGATGTCTTCAAGATTTTCATCCACTTTTTCATCCACTTTCACTTCCAAGAGAGTTAATGTTTCTCTTTTAATATTTAGATATTTAATCCATTCTGACTTTCGTTTAGTGCCTGGTGATAGACCTCGCTCAAGTTTTAGTTTTCAGCACGTAGAGAGCCAGTTTTTATAGCACCATTTTTTAAAGAGGCTATCTTCTTCCAGTAAGCATATTTGGCCCCTTTGTCAAAGATAAGGTGGCTGAGTGTGTTTGTATTTGCTTCTGCATCTTCTATTCTATTCCACTGATCCTCAGGTCTATGTTGTTTTTTTTGTTGTTGTTGTTGTTGTTTTTTCAATACCATGCTGATTTTAATACTGTAGCTTTGTAGTACAACTTTAGGTCAGGAATTGTAATGCCTACTGCCATACCTTTATTGCCTAGAATTGTCTTTGCAATTCTGGGTCTTTTTTGGTTCCAAATAAATTTTAGGAATGACTCCTCCAGTTCTGTGAGGTATGTCAATAGTATTTGGATAGGAACTGCATTAAATCTGTACAACAATTTAGGGAGTATGGCCATCTTTACAATGTTGATTCTTCCTATCCAGGAGCAGGGAATATCTTTCCATTTTCTGAAATCTTCTAGGATCTCTTTTGTCAGAATACTACAGTTTTCATTGAAAAGATTTTACTTCCTTAGTTAGGTTAATGCCCAAGTATTTCATTTTCTTTGGTGCTATCATAAAAGGAATTGTTTCTCTGATTTCTTTCTCAGTGTGTTTGCTATCTGTGTAGAGGAGTACTATTGATATTTGGGCGTTGACTTTGTAACCTGTTATGCTATTGAAATTATGTATTAATTCTAGTAGCTTTTTGATGGATTTTTTGGGGTCTTCCAAATAGATTATCATGTCATCTGCAAATAATGATACTTTCACTTCTTTTTATCTATTCTTATTCCTTTTTTTCTCTCTCTCTCTCTCTCTCTCTTGTCAAATGGCTGAAGCTAATGTTTCCAGAACTGTATTGAATTGGAGTGGTTATAGAGGACATCCTTGTCTTATATCAGATTTGAGAAAGACTTCAGATATTCCCCATTTTGAATTATGTTAGCTGTTGGTTTGTCATAGATGGCTTTTATCAGCTTAAGGTAGAAGTCCTCTTTTCCAAATTTCTGTAGGACTTTGAACATGAATGAATGTTGGACCTTGTGAAAAGCCTTTTCTGCATCAATTGAGATGATCGTGTGATTTTTGGTTTTGGTTCTATTGATATACTGCATTGCATTTGTAGATTTGCATATAATAAATCATCCTTGCATTCCTGTGATGAATCCTACCTGGTCATGGTGTATAATCTTGATACTTTGTTGTATTCTATTGGCAAGGATTTTATTGAGGATTTTTTCATCTATGTTCATGAGAGAAATTGGCCTGTAGTTTTGTTTTTTAGTTACATCTCTCTCTCTCTCTGGTTTTGTTACCAATGTAATACTTGTCTCTAGGAATGATTTTGAAGAAACTGCTTTCTTTTCAATTTCACTGAAGAGTTTGAGGAGTATTGGGATTATGTCTTCTATAAATTTCTTGTAGAAAGTATTGGTGAATCCATCAGGTCCTGGACTTTTCTTTGTCGGTAGGCTTTTTATTACATTTTGTATTTCATTGGCTGTTATTACGTTATTGAGAATTCTATATCTTCTTGATTCAGTTTTACTAGTTTGTATTTTTCTAGGATTCTGTACATTTCTTCTGTGTCTCTCATTCTGTGAGACTAAATATTCTCAAAATAGCTATTTATGATCTGTTGAATCTCTGCTGCATCTGAGTAGTTTCATATTTTTCATTCCTTATTGCTTGAATTTGAGTTTTTTCTATCATGTTTTTTATCAGGTTAGCTAGTGGCTTATCAATTTTATTTAATCTTTCAAAACAACAGCTTTTTGATTTGTTAATTCTTTGTATTGTCTTCTTTGTCTCGATTGCATTAATTTCTGCTCTAATCTTTACAATTTCCTACCATCTTTGGGCTTTTGATTTCATTTGTTCTTCCATTTCTAGTTGGTTTAGGTGCTACACTAGAGTATATTTTTGTTCTCATTCTGTTTTCTTAATGTGAGTTAAGAGCTATAAATTTCCCTCTAAGAACTTCTTTCTTTTTTTTTTTTTTTAAGAACTTCTTTCATTGCATCTGTAACTCACTTTTTGCTGAGAAGAGTGTTGTTTAATTTCCATGTATTTCTGCAATTCTTGTGCTTTCTTTTGTCATTTATTTCCAGTTTCATTGCACTGTGGTTAGATAATATGCATGGGATAATTTCCATTTTCTTGTATATAGTTAAGCATTATCTATGGACTAACGTGTGATCTATTTTAGAAAATGTCCCATGTGTAGCTGAAAAAAATGTGCATTCTGCAGTGGTTGGGTGGAACACTCTGTATGTCCACTATGTCCTGCTGTTCCAAGTTCTGGTTCAGTTCTGCTACTTCCTTGCTAATTTTTTTTAGCTTGACCTATCTTTGTTGGATAAGAAGGTGTTCAGGTCTCCTGTTAAGATTGTGGTATTAGATATTAGATTTTTCATGTCCATTAAGGTTTTTCTTGTATACCTTGCTGCTACCTTGTTGGGTGCATATAAATTTATGAGTGTTACCTCTTCATCTTGAAATTTTCCCCTAACCAGTATGTAGTGGCCTTCTTTATTTCATTTCTTCAATCTTGGTTTTAAGTTTAGAATCTGTATTCAAACAGGATTCCTACCCCTGCTTATTTTGAGGTGATGGAGCATGTAGTATTTATTGTTTTCCATCCTTTAACATTTAGCTTATGAGTTTCTTGATGAGTTAAGTGTGTTTCTTGTAAACAGCATATTGTTGGATTTTGCTTCCTTGTCCACTCTGCCAGTCTATTTCTTTTAATTGGAGAATTGAGTCCATTTACATTGATGGTTATAATTGAAATGCATTGACTCATGATTAACATGACTTTTACTACTACTGTTTACCTCTTTTCTCCCGTGTTTAATTGGTTATCCTATTTGGTGGAATCTTTATGTTCTCATTTCTTAAGTTTCGGTCATTTTGGTCCCTCTCTAAAATATATTTTTAGTATACTGTGTAGGTTTGGCTTTGACGTTATGAAATTCTTTAGTTGTTCCTTATCATAGAAGTATTTCACTTCTCCCTCATACTTGAATGAAAGTTTTGCCAGGTATAGCAGTCTGGGGTGAAATTTATTTTCATGGAGGACATGAAGCACTCTCTGCCATGCTCTTCTTGACTTCATGATTTGTGAAGAGAAATCTGCCCTTCTGCCCATATTGTTTTTATATCATTTGTATTGACTCCTTCTTTCTCATTCATTCCTATTAATCTTACGTTGTTCATTTTTGCATCACCTTGCAGATGTTAAATTATTTTTCCCTGCATTCTAGTTGTTTTTAAGAGATCCTTTCTTACCTGTTCACTCGCTGTGACTGTATCTTCAAGATCTGAAACTCTGTCTTCACTTTCATTCATATGGTTCTGCCAACTTCTGATTGAGATTTTTATTTTCTTGTATATCTTGTTGAAATTGTATCACACAATCTATTTCTCACCTATGTTGCTCAATCAGGGAATCCAGCATTTTTCTATTCTTCTCTATTTTTTTTTATCAATTTCTCCTTTAGTAGTACTTAAGTCTTTCATTATAGTCATCATTTCTCTCTCTCATTCAGAGATTATTTCTACTCTGTTCTCTTTACCTTGCTGCAGTTGTTCACCTACTTTAGATGCTATTAATTTAGATATATCTTTTTTTTTTTCCTCAGAGGTTATTTCTGGGGTAGTTTCCTCTATATATTTCTGCAGGTGTTTTCCTACTTCAGATTATATTAATTCATACATTTCTTTGTTATTTCAGATATTATCCGTGATCTGAGTTGCTCTACGTATTTCTACACTTGTCTGTCTACCTCAGATGCTACCAAGTCAGATATTTGGGCTATATGATTCCAAATTTCTTCCATGGAAGTGTCTCCTGTATTTGTTCTGGGTGGGCTCTGGACCTGACATTAAATATTACTTCTTCTCTTTGTCATTTTGTATAGTAGTGATCTCTGCACTTTGATGCAGTTATGCCATTAGTGCCTATGGAAATTTGCATCCAGATACACCGAGCTGGTTCCTCTCCAGATCTGCCTAGCTGGGTCTGGCTGCTGTGCCAACCCAGGCAGTACGGATTGTGGATGGGGTCACAACTGGTGGCCACTGGGTTAGGGAGGAGAACGCTGGCTGAGTGAGATCCTACCTGGGCTTCCCAAAGCTCAGGAGGTGGGGATGGTGGGCAGGGTCACAGCTCTTGAGGCTGATGGGTCTTGGGAGGAGAACGCTGGCTGAGAGGAATCCTACCAAGGCTCCTCAAGGTCCAGGCAGTGGGGATGGTAGGCCAATAGGATGATTTTGTTGCAAAATACATTTGACATCCTGGTTTTATATTTACTCATTGTAAAAATCTGAATCTGTCATATAACATTTCTGGAACATATTTATGAATTGGAATTGGTCCCTTAGTCCCTGGATAATATGACTTCACTTTCCTCCATTGAACTTGAAATTACGTACATAGCAGCATGCAGTAAGTATGTGCTAATTGCATGCCAGACTTATGGGCATTTGGACCATTACATGAAACAGGTAGAGGAATAATTATGAACTATGGAAGCATATAAAACAAATATTAGGTATCTCAATGTAAATATTGTAGGGGCATGTACAGAAAGTATCGCTTGTAGAGCATTTTTCCTCGGGCCATGTCTCTTGTTTAATTCCCACCACAGGACTGGTATGGTTAGTTAGAAATAGGGCTGAAGCTGTAAAGATCCTACACTGATGAAGTTTAGAAGTGATGAGCATTCAGAAGTTCTATTGTAGACTATAAAAGTCAAAGCAGCAAGAAGACAAGCTTACTTCATATTTGGATCACGTTCTGTTTACACAGGATTAATTTCCCAAAAGGACTTGAATATGCTCCATGACTATAGGAGTATTGTAAATCATAGTTTTTTTTCACTCTTACAAACAAGACCAATTGAGGAATAAAAGTATCTCAGGCAAGAGAACAGAAGTGCACATGTTTTAACGTTAGTGTTGGGATGTGCTTGCCTGCTTTGAAGAACTGCAGTGAAGTATGGGGCTTCAATAAGGAAAAGGGTAAGGAAAAAGTTAAGGAAGCAGGTTAGAAAAAGGCTGGAGGGGTTCGGCAGGATGGCTCAGTGGTCTAAAGCGCCTGCTTAGGAAAGCTTGGGCAGCTGCAGGGACCGCGGTTCGATCTCAGCACCACATGCTGCACCAGCCCTGCCCTGAGGGCAGGCTGAGCCAGCCATAAAAATAAGAAACAAGAAAAAAAAAATAAATAAATAAATAATTCTTAAAAAAGAAAAAAAGAAAAAAAGAAAAAAAGAAAAGGACTGGAGCTCTCGTTCTTGATCCCTTTTATGTTAAAATTGAAGGAATCTGGAAAAGTTAGCTGGATGCCTGAGGAGAAAGGTTCAGCCCAAGGAAAGAATCGCAGATTTCCAAATTCAGTTGTTGTTAACTAGCTAGACATTTCCATTGTTAAACTTTAAGAATTAGGCTTTCTTTGTTTATAAACAAATCTGCATAAGTCTTTCATACTTAAATGAATGCATTAGAAGAGAGAGTAAGGTTCCTTATTATTAGAATCAATGAAAATCATCTTTATTCCATATTACTCTCAAATCCACTGTGAAAAAGGGGTGCAAGGTAGAAATATCCTTTGCCTGAAATCAAAGAGGCCCAGAAAAAATGACAAAGATTTTCACTGAACCAGAGTTTCAATGGAAGAAAAAATGAAAGTTGGAAAAACAAAGATTTTTTTGTAAGCTTTCATTATCATAACTATGGTGAACATTAGCCAAGTAAGTAGATCGGATTTTTAAAGTGTGAATAATTAGGTAGCCTTAGGGACTTCTTTTATGGTCCACTCTCAGCATGGAGTCAAGTGAAAGGAAAACAATTAAGAGACATTAAATAGCTATTCAATCTACTTCTTGGCAGCCTCAAGTTCTTTCTCTTATCTCTGCTTTCTTTGTACGCTGCTTCTGCTCCAGGCTTCCTTCTCCTTCCCAGAACCCTGTCTTCCAATGCTCATGACCTAACCCAGGGATTAGTTACATCTCTTGCTAGTGGGCTTACAAGAAGGAATTATTTGGTCTGCCCCAGCTTCTTCCTTATTCACAGCTCCATCCACATATATTAAATATCAGAGGAGTAATAACAGTTTTCTATGCAATATTCCTCAAAAATAAGAAGAGGAGTAAGACAGGAATAAGGCACATAATATACAGGTATATTCCTTCGCTTAGTTTTAGAAATTATTTCCCCAGTGTCTGAGTTGATTTTTTTTTAACTGTTTAAAAGAAATGGAATCCAGAAATTTTCTATTATGTGTGTGACATTCACTTTAGTTTGGCTTTGTAATTAAAATAGCATCAAGGGCTAGGACTAGGCACTGGGGAGATATGTCAGTAGAATAAGCACTTGCCTGGCAGGCACAAGGGTCTGAGTTCAATCCCTGGTAAAAAAAAAAAAAAAAAAAAAAAAAAAAAAAAAAAAAAAAAAAAAAAAAAAAAAAAAAAAAAAAAAAAAAAAAAAAAAAAAAAAAAAAAAAAAAAAAAAAAAAAAAAAAAAAGACAAAAGAGGCCATCAAAATGGAAATACATTAAAAAATGTTTCATTTTCCATGACAGCAGCCAGGACTGAATTCCTGGCCTGCTATGCTGGTCCTGCCCTAGGGCACACTGAGGCTGTGATTGAGACTGAGTATGGTGGTGCTTGTAATATTAGCACTTGGGCTGCTCAGAACAGGAGAATCATTAAAATCTGACTTATATTGTAAGACCTTATAGATCTAGTACCAAATACAGGAAAAATAAATAAATAAATAAATAAATAAATAAATAAAAATAAAATAAAACTTTCCGTGGAATTCGGTGATCTATTTTAAGAATATTTGACTTACTTTTTTCCACTTGTGTCATAATGAGTCAGTTACATAAAATTGAGAGAAAATTTATTCGCAGCAATATATGATTAATCTAAATAAAATAATTGATCAAGAAAAAATTCTTAATTTACCTGTTTTTATATGTGAAATATATATATATATATATATATATACATACATATATGAGTGTGTCTGTATATATATATATACACACACATATATTCATTTGGTGTAAAGGGTAGACATTCTAGGAATTGTGTATTGCTGTGTACAGGACATATAAAAGAGAATATATTAAAAAGAATAGTTCTGAGTAAAACTATTACTAGTTTTATCTCTTACTTGTCTTCGAACAAAAAAACTTCCTAAAATTTGTTTACAAATCAAATGAAAGACTAATCCATCATATCTTTGAGTTTGCATTCTTGCATCTTTAAAACATTTTCTTTATGAAAAGGTCAAAGTTATGCAGAACTAGAGAGAACTTTATAATTAATCCCTATGTTACCACCATCCACATTCCATATATATATATATATATATATATATATATATATATATATATGATTTTTGACCTAATATCTTTCACTCTTCTTTATAAACTATTTTCAAGTTTATAGATATACAAAGAATTTAAATCTAAAAAAAATCCTTGATTAGGTTAGGTCCAGGTGTATAGGTCAGTAGCACAGCACATGTTTAGCAAATGCGGAGTCATGGCTTAGATTACTGATACCATTAAATACAAAATTAAAAATAACAATAAGAAATAAGCTCAGCTATTTCTTCATTTTTCTAATTTCTTGTTAGACTTTCCAAGTTCACCATTTACAATATTGCCTAGAGCCTACAGTAAAACTATTACAACTCTATACATAAGCACTAGGAAAAAGAAAAGACAGAATAGAAAGCTTGGGATTCTTGTTAAGATTAAATTGTCACAGACTAAGGCAGCCCTGCAACAAAGCTAAATGGTAGAGTTCACAGTACACGGAATAAAACTAGAACCCCTGCCTCACTGGAGATAAATTCTGCAAATGCACCAGCACTAGACTGTTCCTGTGTGCTGGCTGTAAGACTTCACACAGTGCCCTTCAAGAAGACACCTGTGAGTAGCTCTTCCTCTCTGCTTAAACAGCAGTTGGTGGCTATATTTTGTTGCCTGAATTCAGAGACTGAGGAGGCAGGTGGACCGCGTTCCCTGTTGGTACTGTTGAGGACTGTGTCCTGACGCTTTCTACAAAAGGAGAGCAAAACTTGTATTCAAATTTTTAGATTTCTAGGGTTTTGTTTAAAACACAAAATTAGAGGGACGCTGCCTTTTTTTTCTTTATTCATCTTAACAGAATTTTTGCCCTTCTTGTTTTACAAGGCAAAGAATTTTAAATGATTTCCTGATGCCTCTCTTCTCAAGCACCGTGGCACTGAGCCAAGACCTAATATAGAAAATTATAGATCTTGACCGAGAGAAATTTTAATCTGTGCCATAATAGCAGGCCTTTAGCTGCCAGGGGCAAGAGGTTTGGATGCCTAATTTGAAACTTTGATTCTGAGATACAAAGTCAGACATCCTGGTCCTCTCTCCTGAACATTCCGGCCCGCCCGCCAGATGTCTCCTGCCCAGTTGCCTGAGGTCTCCAACCAACTCACATGAATATTCCAGCCTCGTCTGCTATGTTAGACCTGCTCGGGCCCACTGTGAAAGCAGCCAACACAGAAGCTAAGCTCAACATGTGACTTAGATCTTCAGCCAGATACAAGCATAGACTATCCAGCATCAGGTGCACCACCTGAGTCAGACCTCAGTCTCGATGCAAGCTTAGCCAACCCAGCAGGGAGGCCCCTCAGTCCTGCAGGTCACTGCTATATAGAATGATACAGATGAGGAGCAAAATGCAATCTTAGGTCCCCGAACCCACCTGTAACAGATATAAGAGACACAACCCTACAAAAAGATGAGAATCATGCAGATGAAATCCCTGAACCAATAGCTTCTGAGGTAGACAGACAAGTGCAGAAACATATAGAGAAACTCAAATGAGAGATAATATGTCAAGTAAAAAAAGAAATGTATGAAAAAATAGACTCTGAAGTGAAAAAAACAACTGCAAAAATGTATAGAGGAAACTAGGGCAGAAATAACCACTGAAGTTAAAAAAGACATGTCTAAATTAATAACATCTGAAGTAGAGGAACAACTACAGAAAAGTAGAGAGGAAAACAGAGCAGAAATAATCTCTAAATTAGAGAGAGAGAGGATAACTATAATGAGAGACTTTACTCCTATTAAAGAAGATATTAATAAAAAATTAGAGGAGAATAGAAAAATGATGGACTCCCTGAGTGAAAAATATAAGCAAGAAATAGATCACATAAAACAGTTTGAAAAAGATACACATGAAAATAAAATCTCAATCACAAGCTGGCAAAACCATATGAAACAAGGTGAAGATAGAATCTCACATCTTGAAGACACGGTCGCAGCTAGTGAAAAGATAAGAAAGGATCTCTTAAAAACAACTAGGATGTAGGAAAAAATAATTCAACATCTGCAAGATGATGCAAAAATGACCAATGTGAGATTAGGAATCAAAGAGAAAGAAAGAGTCAATACAAAGAATATAAAAAGAATATGGGCAGAAGTAATAGCAGAAAACTTCCCAAATATGAACAAACAATTGGTCATACAGATAACTGAAGCATACAGAACCCCAAATAACTTCAATACAACTAAAAACACATCCAGACATAATAATCAAGATTTCAGAAATTCAGCAAAAGGATAGTATACTAAAAGCTGCTACAGAAAAGAAACAGATCACATTTACAGGAAAATCCATCAGAATAACAGCAAATTTCTCTTCACAAACCATGAAGGCAAGAAGAGGATGGAGCAGAATGCTTCAAGTCCTTCATGAAAACAAATTTCAGCCCAGACTGCTATACCCTGCCAAACTCTTTTTCAAGTATGAGGGAGAAGTGAAATACTTCCACAAGGAAGAACTAAAGAATTTCATGATATCAAAAGCAACCGTACACAGTATACTAAAAAATATTTTAGAGAGGGACCAAAACGACTCATACTCCAGAAATGAGAACAGAATGATCCCACCAAATAGGTTAATCAATTAAACACAGGAGAAAAGGTGTAAACAGTAGTTAGTAAATATTATGTCAATAATAAGTCAACATATTTCAATTATAGCTATCAATGTAAATGAACTCAATTCTCCAATTAAAAGAAATAGACTGACAGATTGGATAAGGAAGTAAAATCCAACAATATACTGTATACAAGAAATGCACTTAACTCATAAAGAAACTCATAGGCTAAAAGTGAAAGGATGGAAAAAATACTACATGCTCCAGCACCTCAAGAAAAAGCAGGGATAGCAGTTCTGTTTGCAGAAAGTATAAATTTCAAAGACTGATCAAATGAAATAAAGAAGGCCACTACATATTGACTAGGGGAAAACTTCAAGATGAAGAGGTGATACTCATAAATATGTATGCACCCAACAGAGGAGCAGCAAGTTAAATAAGACAAACCTTAACGGACATGAAAAATCTACTCAGCCGGACGTGGTGGCTCACGCCTGTAATCCCAGCACTCGGGAGGCTGAGGCAGGAGGATTGGTGCGAGTTTGAGACCAGCTTGGGCTACAAAAGTGAGCTCAAGGCCAGCCTCAACTGCATAACGAGACTCTGTCTCAAAAAAAAAAAAATCTACTATCCAATAACACAATCTTAACAGGAGACATCAACACCCCCTTATCTGAAAAAGATAGATCGAACAGACAAAAACTTAGCAAAGAAGTTGCAGAGCTGAACCAGAACTTGAAACAACTGGAATTAGTCGGCATACACAGAGTGTGCCGCCCAACCTCTTCAGAATATACCTTTTTTTTCAGCTGTGAATGGGACATTTTCTAAAATAGACCACATATTAGTACATAGGTCATGCTTCAGTATATGCAACAAAACAGAAATTATCCCATGCATATTATCTGACCACAGTGCAATGAAATTGGAAATAAAGGACAACAGAAACCACAAGAAATGCAGAAATACATGGCCATTAAACAACACTCTTCTCAGCAACCATTGGGTTACAGATGAAATTGAACAAGCAATTAAATAATACCTTGAATTTAATGAAAATTCAAACACAACCTACTAGAATTTATGGACTCAATGAAAGCAGTTCTTAAAAGGAAATTTATAGCTCTGAACTCACACATTAATAAAACAGAATGGGGACAAATAAATGCTCTTCTGGAGCACTTCAATTGACTAGAAATAGAAGAGCAAAGGAAATCCAAAGCCCAAACTTGGGATGAAATTATAAAGATTAGAGCAGAAATTAAATCAATTGAGACAAAGAAAATAATACAAAGTATTAATGAATCAAAAAGCTGGTTCTTTGAAAGATTAAATAAAATTGATAAGCCCCTAGCTAACATCATCAAAAGAGGAAAGAAAAGACTCAAATTCAAGCAATAAGAAATGAAAGGGTGAAATTACTACAGACACAGCAGAGATTCAGAGGATCATAAATAACTACTTTGAGAACCTTTACTCTCACAGAATTGAAGACACAGATGAAATGGACATATTCCTAGAAAAGTACAAATTACCCAAACTCAATCAAGAAGATATAGCAACTCTCAATAACCCAATAACAGCCAGTGAAATGTGAAATGTAATAAATAGCCTACCGACAAAGAAAAGTCCGGGAGCTGATGGATTCACCTCTGAATTCTACAAGAAATTTATAGAAGACTTAATCCCAACACTCCTCACACTCTTTAGTGAAACTGAAAAGGAAGCAATCCTTCCAAAATCATTCCTAGAGGTAAGTATTACACTCATACCAAAACCAGAGAGAGATGCAACTAAAAAAGGAAACTACAGGCCAATTTCTCTCATGAATATAGATTCAAAAATCCTCAATAAAATCCTCGCTGATAGAATACAACTAATCATCAAGAAGATTATTCACCATGACCAGGTAGAATTCATCTCAGGAATGCAAGGATGGTTCAATATACGCAAATCTATAAATGCAACACACTATATCAATAGAGCCAAAGGCAAAAATCACATGATCGTCTCAATTGATGCCGAAAAGGCCTTTGACAAAGTGCAACACTCATTCATGTTCAAAGTCCTACAGAACATTGACATAGAAGGCCTTTATCTCAACCTGATAAAAGCTATCTACAACAATCCAACAGCTAACATAATTCTAAATGGGGAAAAACTGAAGTCTTTTACTCTCAAATCTGGCACAAGATAAGGATGTCCTCTATCACCAGTACTATTCTATATAGTTCTGGAATCATTAGCTACAGCCATTAGACAAGAAAGAGAAATAAAATAAAGAAGAATAGGTAAAGAAAAAGTAAAACTATCATTATTTGGAGAAGACATGATAATCTACTTAGAAGACCCAAAGAACTCTACCAAAAATACACAAATGCAGTAGCATGGCAGGTTACAAAGTCAACACACAAAACTCCATAGCATTCCTCTACACAGATAACAAACACACTGATAAAGAAATTAGAGAAACAGTAACTTTTGTGATAGCTCTGAAGAAAATGAAATACTTAGGAATCAACCTAACTAATGAATGGTGCTGGAAAAACTGGTTCTCTACATGCCGAAAACTAAAATTTGACCCTAGTGTATCACCATGCACTAAACTAAAGTCAAAATGGATTAAAGATCTAAATATTAAAAGAGGAACATTAAATCTCCTGTAAGAGAAAGTGGGAGGAAATCTTGACATCGGAGTAGGCAAAAAGTTCATGGACAGAAATCAAGTTGCACGTTTAACACATGAAAGCATCAACAAATGGGACCTCCTCTGGCTAAGAAGTTTTTGCACATCAAAGGAAATTACCAACAGAGTGAAAAGACAACCCACAAATTTCAAAAAGATTTTAAGTTATAAGTATTCAGACAAAGATCTTCTATCTAGAATCTACAAAGAACTAAAAACCATTAGGGTTCCAAAATTCAAAGACTCAATGCAGAAATGGGCATCTGAGATGAACACACACTTCTCAGAGGAAGAAATTCAGCAAGCCTATAAATATATGAAGAAATGCTCCACATTGCTAGCCATTCGTAAAATGCACATCAAAACAATACTTAGATACTATCTCACCCCAGAAAGAATGGCTATCATAAAGAAATCAATCAGCAACAAATGCTGGAGAGGCTGTGGGGAAAGAGGAACCATTCTCCACTGCCTGTCAGAATGCAGATTGGTGCAACCATTATGGAAAGCAGTGTGGAGGATCCTTAAAAAACCAGAACTGGAAATCCCATTCAATCCAGCTATCCCCCTACTAGGAATTTTCCCAGAAGAACTGAAAACATCATACCATAGCGATATCTGTGCACCTATGTTTATAGCAGCTCAATTTGTAATAGCCAAATCTTGGAAACAACCAAAATGCCCATCTTTTGAAAAATGGCTGAAGAAAATGTGGTATTTTTATATAATGGAATATTACTCAGCTATAAAGAATGTTAAGCTGGAAGATTTCATATATAAATGGATGTATATTGGACATATACACATTAGTGCAATAAAACCGACCTACATGTGCAAATATCGTATAGTGTCCCTAATATAAGAACTCTAATTTTTCTTTATTTCCTTACCAATATCAATTGGTGTGTTATGCCCACACCCTGTGCTCTGTATAACTATTGTGAGAACAATACACAGTGTGTCAACTGTTAAAAAAATAATAATGTTTATTGAAAATATAAATGTTTAATTGTTTGGTCTGTCTTATATACCTATATCTATTAATCTGAACTGATACGATGATGAAAATATGTAATATAACCATTGTTAAATTTAAAATAAATAAAAAAGTCATGACTAGTGCACACAAATAAGGACTCCAGATCTTGAGAGTTACTAGCTCCTGGTAGGAATTATAAATAAACATGTATCAGATTATTTATCTACATGCTGTGTAACTTGTATAATATTACTTCTCAGATATGAGAAGGTAGGACTTCCTGCTCAATATAAACTAATTTTATAGACATAATTAAAAACATAAAATAATAATTCTTTGAAGGTGCTTCTTCCTTTTATGTTTCCAAAACAGCTTTTTTCAATAATAAATTTGGTAATAACTTCCTGGAAGTAACCAATTTATTTTCCCTATGTTATGTTGTGCAGTATTATCTTTTGAATCTTAGATATTTTCCCTCCTCCCCACCCCAGACTAAATCTAATGAGCATGGTTAAGGTAGACTATAATAAACTATTTAACTCAAAATTCCAATCTTGCATTTGATGTTACTGCAGCAAAGCATGTGTGTGCATGCACACGTGCGCACGCGCACACACACACACACACACACACACACATATATGTCATAATTCTTTTTAAAACTAAGAACCCTCTCAACTTACAAGTAGTAAGATTTGCTCTTTCTTCATGGATAATCAAGTAATTTGAAATCTGGATGAATCTTTCAAAAAATTGTTGTAGTTTTGACAATCCATCAAAGAAAAATACTTTAATTAGATTTATCATCCTATATCTATAAATTCCATCAGGCATTTCCTTAAATGATTTATAAACTTCTAGATTAAGTTGTGTTACGGTTTATGTCTAGTTGTCCCCCCAAAGCCTCATGTAGTCATTGGGCAGGGACTTCTATAGATTGAGACTTGATCCATGATCCCTAGGATTATGTGTTTTAATACTGATGGGATTATTGGTCTGAGCAGGGCTAGGAGTATGGGTGTGGTCTAGGGCGGATATCCTAAGGCAGAGAGCCTGATTGGAATGTAAAGGGAGACAGAGAAACAGACTAGAGCTGTTGCTCTCCGCTGCCCTGTTTGGTTGGTTACCTCTGCCACCATTTTGTTGCTGTTCCACCACCATGACCTGGATGCTCTCTGCTTTGTTCCACCCAGCCTTGGGCCAGCCGAAAGTGGACTGAAACCTCCACGAACTGTGAGTGAAATAAACCTTTCCTTCTTTCATTTTGAGTTCAGGTATTTGTCCCAGCAACCAGTAAAAAGTGACTACAACAGAATTTGGTACCAGAGAAGTGGGGTCGTTGCTGTGACTAACCTGACCATGTGGATTATAAGCTTTTGGGAATGGCTTACGGGAAGAGATAGGAAAGGTTCAGAGCTGTCGGCTAAAAACAAAGCACTAGAAAGGCTTCAGCTGTTCAGCTTGGGCGATTCTGGTCAGAGCTTAGACCAGAAGACTGACAGAAGGTCTTCCTGTAAAGACCAAGCTGAGATTTCTGCTGGAAAAAAGGACAGCACTGGTCATTGGACTCCAGATGATTTCTGCTATGGATTGGCTGAAAGTCTTTTGGAATTTTGTTCATGCCCAGAGACTTTGCCTAAGACTGAGATTAAGCATGGTGGACTGATTAACCTTTCAAGAGACATTTCAAAGCAGCAAACTATTGGGGCAGTGGCGTAGTTGCTATCAGTTGCTTTTAGCCAGATTTATGTTGAAAGTCAAGAATAAAGAGCCAAGAAGGATATTTTAAAATGTGAGTTTTGCCAGAAAAGAAGTGCCAGGAAAGCCATGGACTGCAAAAATGGAGCTAAAAGGATCTCCATTGCTGGGAAGGAACCAGATAATCAAAAGGATGGCCTGAGGGCATCACAAGAGGCAGCAGCTCTCCACCCTTTGTGGCCTCAGAATTGCAAGGGGAGAGGCTTTGCCTTGAGAAGAAGGCCACAGAGACCCAAGTACCAGAATGGCGGCAGCGGCCAAACCAGGTTCCAAAATGGTGCCGGCATGGAGAATATATTTTTGGGAATCAGGGTCAGAGTGCTCAGCTATCTGGGCTCTTGACCCCTTCAGCCAAGAGAGATGAAAGCCTGGCTACTGCTCCAGCTGGCAGCAACCCTTGGCATCATCCACGTAGGCCTATGCAGAATGTGGGAATTCTGAGGTTAAGAAGGCTTCCACCTCGATTTCAGAAGAAGGCCTGGGAGGCCAGGCAGTGTGCCCCTGCAAGGGCAGTGTGTAAAGCTGGGTGTGAGAAGCCTGTTCAGTGGAAACTCCAGAAGTTTGGCAAAGCCAGGAACATGGATCATGATAAGAGGGAGCAAAGCCGGCCTAAGAGGGAAGCCATGGGAATTACCACCAAGAGTGCCATAGGAGCAGAGTTGCATGATGCTCACAACTCAGTGCAGACTGCTTTAGATGCTCCAGTGGGAACTATGGGATTTAATGTTTACCCTGCTGGATTTTCGACATGTGTTGGTCCCAGTGTTTTGTGATACCCTGTTGTTTGCAACTTTTGGAATTGTAATGTTTATCTTATACCTTTGAATGTTGGATATGTTTAACTCTTCTATTGTACAGGGGCTCACAGTTGAGAGTTTGCCTTGGATCTTGGAGGAGACTTGGGATTTGGACTTTTGAGCAATGCTGAAACTGTTGGGACTTTGTCAACTCTTCCAGATGGACTAAAATGTCTTTTGTAAAATGGGATATGTATGAGACTTTGGGGGTCCAGCAGTTTATGTCTACTTTATGTCTAGTCGTTCCCGAAAATCTCATGTAGTCATTGGGTAGGGACTTCCATAGATTGAGACTTGATCCATGATCTCCGGGATTATGTGTTTTAATACTGATGGGATTATCTGTTTGAGTAGGGCTGGGAGTATGGGTGTGGTCTAGGGTGGATATCCTAAGGCAGAAGTCTGATTGGAATGTAAAGAGAGACAGAGAGACAGACTAGAGCTGTTGCTGTTGCTCTGCTGCCCTATTCGGTTGGCTACCTCCGCCATCATTTTGTTGCTGTTCCACCGCCATGACCTGGATGCCCTCTGCCTTTTTCCACTCAGCCTTGGGCCAGCCGAATATGGCGTGAAACCTCCTATGAATTGTGAGCTAAATAAACATTTCCTTCCTTCATTTTGAGTGTCAGGTATTTGTCCCAGCAACCAGTAAAAAGTGACTAAGACAAGTTCTAAATTTTATTACAATGCTGCTTCTAAGATAAAAAACTGGTTCTCTAGGATACTCAACTTCATAACAGGTAGACGTCTAAAAGCATCCAGTTTTCATTACTTCAGTCAAATTACCACTGTCTCTTTCAATAATTCTGCAATAGCTGTTATAAACTTTCCATATCTCAATAGGATGTTCTTTTAAAAGCAAAAATCGGGCATTTAATATAAACCAGTAGAATGAATGACTAATAATTGCATAATCTGACACAAATGAAACAATATTTAGTAGCTTATGTATGCTAGCATTATGAAATTTACAAACATTTTCATGCTGTTAGGCATTTAACTCTACAATGTCATTTAATTACTCTTAAATCATTGATAGGCAAAGATGAATAATGGTCTGCCATACCATAGCTATTCTCTCCTAAATGGATAATCTAGATGGTACCATGTTCTTTTATTTGATATTCATAAGCAGTTTCTCAGAGAAATCTATTTCACAGTGGAAGAGGTGATGAGTCAGAATTTTACAAGCTTTATGAAAGTAAGTCATCAGTGGCTTCTCGACTGTAAACTTCAAGTGCTTTCAAAGCACTTTACTTGTAATAGTGAATACAAACACAACATTTGTTGAGCTTTTTCAGCTAAGGAGCACAAGTATTGTTGGGTATTTTTGTCAGGGAAGTGTTCTCATTGCTAAAACAAAATATTCAACAGTATACACAATTTAAAGAAAAAAGATTTAAATTTATTCCCAGTTTCATGAAATTCAGTCCACGTTTATCTCCTCCAAGGCAGAAATATCAAAACAGAAATGTATAGCAAGGCAATACTTGTTTCATGTCAGCCAGGAGTTAGAGCAGGGGAAATAGAGCCAGAGGAGAAGGAACAAGAGAATAGATATAGTACTCAACGTCAAGCCCTCAAGACCAACCTAGAAACACTCAGAAGTGTGCTCCAGCAGTTCTCTGGGTGGCTTTTAATCCAATCAAGTTGACATATTTAAGCTTCACCTTCTCATACCCGATACACTTCTGCGCATTTTAATCCTATGGGCCAACATCTGTGGGAAGTGTCATTTCTGAGCCAGGTGCCACCTGTCCTGCCATGCTGCCCTGGAAAGCACGCTTATGTGTCCCCCAGGTGGTGTCAGCAGCTTTGAGTAGCTACACAGTTCAGACCCCCACAACCAGACCTTGTAATACAAAGAGTAATAGTTCCAAGTGTTGAGCCACTGAGATTTGAGGATTTGCTTATTACCACAATCTGAAAGATATGTAATCAGCTCAAGTAGGATACAATACTATATTTAGTGTCCACAATGATTTTTGTAAGGCGTATTGTTACCCTCCATTTTACTGATTAATTATATTTTAGAAATATTAAATCACTTATGTAAAATATGATAATTAACGAATGGATAAAGATGCTGGACTCTATCTGATACCAAAGTTCCACTTTCTACTAAAGATTTTTTCGATCTCGTTAATAGGACTGAGTTATTTGGAGAAAATACTTTTCAAAGATTCCACAGTGATATTAATCATATTGCTTTAAATTGTGTAGCCTTCTAGAAAAAGACTGCATCAAAAGAAAACAAAAGTCTTATTATCTTACCAAGAGATGTCCCCTGAATTAATGACAACAACTTTGAGTTGCATGTCCTTTGAAGTCTTAAATACCACACTCTCAGTTGTGGTTTTCACATTTCATTGACTAGCACAGTCATAACTGCTTTATATTTTGTAACTACATCATTGTTCTATATTTTATCAGCAAGTATGGATTTTCTTGGTTGCTATGAGAATCAATTTTGTAACAAAAGTGGGAAGAACTTTCTTAGCCCATCTTAGTAAAAATAGTCATTTTACAGTTAAAAATATTTATACAACAAAGAAATTTGTACTGTCTTGTATGTAGGAGATTAAATGTACGCACAATTCTCTTGATAAAGACAAAAAAGTTGACTGAAAACTAAAATGTGAAACTACATATTTGTAATGTTAATCAAAGGAACAATGAAGTCAAGCAAACTAGGCAATAGTTCCCCAAGTCTCTGACGCAGAAGTTTACTTTCTATGGTAAGCAAACTGGAAGCTAATCTTTTTTTCTCCAAAATGTCTAAGATGAGCAATAGCAGATATAATTCCCTTAGCACTAGTGAAAGAATAAACCTGAAATGTCGACAGGTTTGACAAATTATTTAGGGATTATAACAAAGGATTTCGGTTGCAAATTACAAACAATGAAATATACCAATGTCTCTATAGCAATAAATGCATACAAGTCAAATATATAAGTATGCATAGCATTACAATAATTTCAGTACTTTAAGATCATTGCTCTGCTGGTGACATGCAAGTCACTGGAGTTCTGCACTCCTTATCTCCATACCCAGCATCTCTAAATTTTAAGCTAAATTTAAGATCACATTCCATTAAGGAGAGGGTGTTACATTTCTCAAGCACCAAGTTCAAGGACAAGCTCTTTTTCTGAAGAAAATATTTGTGGGGGGGCATCATATTTTCCTTTGAAGTTATTTATGTTCATGTGACCAAGATAGCAAGTGGCTTTGACATGACAAGAGCTCATAATCCACTCACTTATCAGACATAAATCCTAATCTACATGGTAAAGTGATTAACTTTAGGTGTGTCACCCAAACTATGTGCTAAGTATTACCACAGATACTAGATTCTATGCACAGCATCTAATATTAATTGGTTATAGAAATGTAGAAGCATAACAATTACTTTTTTTTTTCATACAGCTATTGTAACAAATTCCTGCAAGCTCAGTGGCTCATAGGAACACATCCTTACCCTCTTGCTGTTCCTAAAGTCAGACCTACAAAGTCATGGGGTCAGCACAGCTCAGTTCCTCCCAGAAGTCTCAGGGCACATCTGCCCTCTTGCCTGCTCAGCTTGCACAAGCTGTCTACATTCCCTGGCTGGTTGGCCCTCCATGTTGCCTTTTCCTTTCGTGGCCACCTCTCCTATGCCTTTCTCCGACTTTTCTGTCTCCCTCTTATGAGGGCATTGCAAGGATACTGGCTTTTCTAAAAAGTTTAGGAGAGTCTTTCCACCTCACATTCGTATCTGTAAAGTAGGAAGCACAGTCACACATTTTTGTGGACAGGACATGGGCATTCCTGGAGAGCAGTTCAGTCTACTAAGAAGGAAAATGAATGAAAGAAAAGAGCAAAAAGAGGGAGATTTGCAATTCAGAAAATGTCTAC
>PVJA010007787.1:55970-66967 GCA_004027025.1 Myocastor coypus
AAAAAAAAAAAAAAAAAAAAAAAGGAAAAAGGAAAAAATTGTTTTTAAACAATTGGACTTGGTCCCAGAATATAATTAATTTTAAATAATATAGGTGGTGCAGAGAAAATGGAAAATTTAGAATAATGTACCCAAAAAAGTTTTTAACTGAGAAGCATTATTGGACTATGAAATGATGTGAACTAATTGCAGGGAAAGGGTGGAAGAGAAAGCAGAGCTGAAGGTAGAAAAACCCACTGTGGGGAGAACGTTTTCTCCTTGGGCAGTCCTTCCTCTTCCAGCAATCACTGGCAAAAATCAGAAAAGAAGGCATAAAGTCGCTGGATGAGAAAGGCGAGTAATTACTGACATTTTCTGTTTTAGGCTTAGTGGAAAATTAGACATAAATTTCAGACTGAATCTTTTCTTCCTAATAAGAAAATAGAAGCACTTATGAGAGCAGGGTAAATTCTTTCTGAGGACAAGTATCAGGGATTCTTATAATTTTGGAATTCATTTGCTTTGATAGATTATCCCAGTTATGAAAGCCACCATTTCCTGATGATTTTTTTTAAACCACAGAGTATTCTAAAATGTTTCTCTAAATATAATATAAATGGAATGCCAGTAAACAGAGGTAGAGAACAGAAGTTTACAAACAACTTCTTTACTAATCATCACTACTAATTCACTAAGCAAATACCTATTGAGATGAAATTAAGTCTGGTTCAGGATAGGACACATTTAAAAGAATGAATTCGCATGACTTGCTTGTTTCTTTTGGATGTCCAAATTAAAAAAAAAACATTTTGAATAAATTCTCAATGACATGTTTTTAAAATTGGCTTATTTAGGGCCAGCCAAATTTCTCAGGGGATTAAAGCACCTGCAACTAGGTGCAGGGGCCTGCTAGGAACCAGTACTTAATATCATTCTGCTTGGATTTAAAATTTATGAAACCTTGTCATTAGGAAATCCACACATTATATATCAAAATAAGAATAACTTTTACTCAAGTAAAACATCCAACCAATATAAACATTTACTTGAAGGACAATCTGTAATATATCAGCACAGTAATTAATATGGAACACTAGAAAGCTATAATTTTAAAATATAACTGGATTAGGCTGAAAGTTCTTAAAGTATGGTCTAGGGCTATCTCTGAGGCTATTTCAAGAAATTTATAGGTCAGCACAATGTTGTAATCATATTACGATATTATTGGTCTTCCTCTAACCTTATTAACCATCACTCTATACCAGTAGGCAACATTGCATACAGTTCGGAACACACAAAAATAGCTACAAAATTTGACTGTGTTCTATTAAGCCAAACACTAGGTTTGTGAAAAATGTAAAATAATTTCACTGCTCTTTCTTTGTTTTTGGAAGTATAACTGTTTTGCTAAAGTGCTATTTTAAACAATGTTCAGCAAAGGCTCTATTATCTTTTAGGTGAAATCATGTTCTAAATTTTTAAATTTTACTTTCTGTCATGACAAATGTTGATATATGCAGTACAGCCAACGAGAAGAAGCATGGTTTGGGACTTAAGAACTATTTTTAAGAGTGTAAATGTGTTCTGGAAACAGAAAGTATGAAAACCCTGATCTCAGTCAATGTTCGACTTCCCAAGAGAGGCATTCCATTTATAATTTTCCCTTTCCAATTTCATATTAACAGTGCAGGCACATGGGAGGATGAAAAAGAAGAATAAAAAGCATAGAATGGAATCCATGAAGCAAAAATATCCTATATAATTGTTATAGTATACTGAATATTATAGATACCACAGAAAATAATCACAGTAAGATTCTGTAATTTTTCAAATGTATTCTTCATAACACACTCATTTTCATCTAGTATTTACCTACAGAGATATTACTTTAACATTTTAAACTTTTACCTGATCACTAGTGTTCTCATAATATTTACAAAATGCAAAGCATGAAGAAGAAATTTGTTCCTAGTGAGACTGATGATTGCTGAAATTTTGATGTATTTTTTTCTCTATATTTACTATTATAACTGAGTCACTCATGAATCAAAATGAGGTCATTTTAATCAATTTTAAGGTAAAATTATTACTAATTCAATGTTATTTCAATTCTATCTTAATTGTCTTCCCACTCATAAATCTGAGAGGTATAGCCCATTGTCATTTCATTATTGTCATGGAGATGACCTAGAAACATAAAACAAGAGGAACCCTTATTTGTATGTATGTATTTGCAAGCAAAAGGAACCCTTTATGGGAAACACTGGCAGCAGATGTCCATAGCTGTGGCTCCAAGATGGTAGGATCTTTCCTTTGAGAGATCCTGCAGGGAGGTCTTGAAACTGAGAGAATAAATTATTAGGCCAAATATCACTGCTGTGAGAACTTCTTTGAAAAGTGATAGAAGTCTCTCAGAAATTTAGAAGTGATACCCACACCGCACAGGAAGAAAGCCATCTGTGTATTTCAGCAGCATGAGGGGTAAATTAAAATGATTATTGGCTGTCACCAAGTTAATAGCTAGTGATGATGGGCTGAGATATCTGAACAGAAATATTAAAAAAAAAAAAAAAAAAAAAAAAACCTCACTCATTACAGTTGACATTGTAGTTCTTAATGACAGGACTCACCCCTTAGCAGCCATTATAAAACTGTTCATTAATGTAAACTAAAGTTTCCAACAGCCCTCCCAACTTTGTTTATACTCACATTCTGAGAAATATCTAATGGAAAACAATCCCTTAGGATTTATAAATCTATTTCTGGATAATTATAGGAAACAAACATTCTAGCTGGCAATAGGAACATAAACTCTACACTTAACAGTATCTGTTTTAGAATATAATCTTTCTGCTTAATTGATCTGAATATCACATAAAATAGACAATAAGTTACTGATTTGAACTACAAAATAAAGGATTATATGAAATTGAGTAGCTGTCTATTTTTGAACATTCTCCAATGTTAATACGCATGAAAATATCTTTTTTTTAAAATATGGGCTTGAGTCTGGGTGTGGTGGTGCACGCCTGTAATCCTAGCACTAAGGAGACTGAAAATAGGAGGATCACTGTGAGTCTGAACGGCATAGAGAGACCCTGCACTAAAAGGGCTCCTCTTATAAAATAATTAAAAACACATAGAATAACAAAGAATTTACTGATGTATTTCTTAGTATTATCGATTAGATTGCTTTTAAGACTTTCCAGCTCATCATAATCAAAATATAATTAATTAATAAGTGATAAATGTGTAGCAGAAAGCATTCGTCGTTTTTTCTACAAAATTATTAGTTTTAACTTTCAAAAGTAAGCTACATTGACATTCAAGAATTCAGAAGAAAAGATTAGATTGAACTGTTCCATAAACCTACTTGGTAACATAAACTTTAAAAATTATAAATTTACATTGTGCAATATTGCATAATAGTAGTGCATTATTGGTAGAACTGGCAGTGTTGGAAGCTATTGATTTGAACCTTTCACAGCTCAGCATACTAATCTGACTTTACTTTTTATGCCTTGTGGTCAAACTTTCCTGCTGGATGCTTAACGGCAAGTTAAATCAAGAAATGTATGACAAAACATGTAACTACTTTTTCTTAATTCAATGAGAAGAAATATTTGTACCAATAGTGATATGAAAAAATTATCATATCTGCATCCTGTACTCTGAATAACTACTATGCAGACAACAGTATGCATTGTATTAATTATTGTAGCTGGACTATTAACGTGTTTTGATACTGTCTCAATGTTATTTCTTATTACAAGTAATAAAAAACAAAAAACCTGTGAAAAACAAAAATTATAACTTTTCACTTCTCACTCATTACAGAGCCCTGTCTCCTCCAGAGCACTGGAAGGTTTTTTCAGGCTCATCACTTACGCAGCCTCTGACAGTAAGGAAGAGGGTACAGGAGTCCATCCTTGAAGAAGAATGATTTACCACTGAGACCCAGCAGCGACCTATGATCAGCAACCTTCAGGCTTCACAAAAATTCTAATTGGATTTTTGGTGTCTAAAGTCACTGTTACCATTCCGTCAAAGTTTCACAGTTCATAGTTCCTTGAAACTAATGCTTATTATTGTGCTGCCCACGATTCCACAGACCATGCTGATGACAAAACATGAAAGAACTGTTTTACCTTGATTTCTTGATGTACAGCAGGGGAAATAATAATTCTAGCAGAAGTATTTTTCCTTAGTAAAAGATTTTACAGCTTAGTTAAATTAACTAAATGTAGAAATAGCTCACACCATATTAGAAAAGGATCATAAACTTTTATCCAACTCTGCCTAGGGCATTAATTCATTCATTAACTTCAGGGTAAAGTTAGGATATTTAATAAAAATAAGACATGACTGGAATGCATACATTAGAAAATGATGGCTAAAAGAGTTAATATGTTTTTCATGTTATATTGTTCCCTTGTGTTATGGAAGAATATCTAAGTTATATTCTCTCATTTAATTTGAAGTATGCAGTATGCTACCTATGTATTTAATGCAAACATTAAATCTCCAGAATATATTCATCTTTTAGTTGCAGGAATGTACTCCTGGACCAATACATATGATCTGTACTTTCCTAGATTCCACATATAAATGATATGATACAGATTATCCATCGTTTTGTGTACACTTTCAATCCCAGAGACAAATGTTGTTTGATCACAGTGTATGAAGCTTTTGCTGTGGTGTATCATTTAGTATGCAGTTATCTGGCTGAACATTTTGACATGTACAATATGGGTGTAAATGGGTGACATTAGCCTGAGATTTTCTTTACTTCTGGTGCCCTTGTTTGGCCTTGGATCAAGATGTTACATGCTTTGTAAAATGTATCCAGCCTTGTTTGGGCCTCTGTTTTTTTCTTTTTTCGTTTTCTTTTTCTTTTTTTTTAGAGGAATTTGAGAAAGATTGCTGCTAATTGTTGAAATGTTCAATGTAACACACCAGTGAAGCCACCATGTTTTTTTCTTCTCTTATGATAATATTCCTTTGAAGGGTTCAATCTCGTTACTTGCTTTAAATATCATCAGACTCCCAACTTCATCATGCTTCTGTCTTTATAGTTGTGTATGTGTTTCCAGAAACATATCCATTTGTCTAGATTAGCCAATTTTTGTCTTATAATCACTCACAATAGTCATTGTACCAGGATCTGTTATGTTATTCATGCCAGCTTCTACAGACTCAAAGCAAACTCTTCCAGCTAATTATTTACTTCCATCATACAAAAATGAGGCAAACACAGGACCTTCGTCCTCATTCAAAGGAAGCAAACAGTCTAAAGCAGCTCTGAAACCCAATGAGTCAGACAGTAAGTCATAAAGCTGCCATGGACCTGGCATCACCTGCACACAGCTGGGGGTTGTCTGCTCCTCAGGCCTGGGAAACTCCACCTCCACGGCTGTGATGGTCGCAGGTCACATGACCTCTGTGTGGGTGCTGCCTATGAAGGAGTGACATGGAATCCTGCTGGAAGCTTTGCTTTTCAGGAATCCCTTCTGTGGAACTGCATGTGTGTGCGTGCGCACACCTGCAAGAGCTAATATACAGTACCACAGCTTAATTTATAAGGAAATGAGGTTTTAGCTCATGGTGCTAAACCCATGAGGTAAATTCAGTCATAGCAGGATGGCAAACAGGTAGAATGTGTGAATTCTGTTTTTTCTGCCTTGTCTTTAATGCTACTGATACTCAGCTACTGGACTGGACCTCATCTGAACTTAAGACCTCTCAAATCATAACCTGTAAACACCAAAGTTGGGTTAATTTTCCATCCGAGTATCTCACAGGAGTATGCAACTTAAACATGTGTTTAATAGGAAGTACACCATATTCAATCTGTAAAATGTCTATTTTGCCTGATATAAGTTTAGCTCTGCTTACTCTGTACTGGCTTCCTGTTTGCATGGAATATCATTAGCTATCTCTGCTCTTATACATTATGTCAATTCTAAAGATGAAATTTCTTATAGGCAGCACATTTCTGGGTCTTCCTAAATATACATCTAGCCATTCCATCTTTTAATTGGGACATCTAATCCATACACATTTACAGTAATTATTGAAGGATAAAGGCTCAATAATTGGCATTTATTCTTTTCTATCTCTCTTTTCAATTGATGACATACTATTGTGAATGCATCTTTTGCATTTTGTACACATTATAGATTTTTGCTCTGTAGTTACCTTAAATGTTACAGACTGTCTTAAAACACTCAGTTTGATAACAGCTGTTTTAGGATATAGTAACTCTACACTTTAACCATGTTATGCTTTTGATTTTACAATCTGTATGTTTAATGTCTTGAATCTAATAGGAAATTATTTTATTTAACTCTCACTATAAAATTCATAATTGGTCTGCACATCAACACAATAATATAGAGTTTTCTGAAGGTGGCTACATTACGTCCTGTACTATATGTTTTAAAGTTCATATATTTTCACTAATCATGAAAAACCTTTCATGTTTGCTTACAGGACTCCTTTCACCATTTCTTATAAAGTAAGCCTACATGATAAGCTCAGCATTTTATTTTTGTCTGAAAACATCTCCAATTGTCATTTCTGAAGTACGTCTTTGCCACATAAGGTTTTCTTGCCTGGCAGTTCTTTATCACATTCAGTATAGCATCTGATTCTCCCATTCCCCGCAAGAGTTTTACTAAAACATCTATTAAGAAGTTGCCCACATTTCCTTGCGTATGGCAGGTCCATTTGCTCTTAATGCTTTCAAAATTATGTTGTCTTTCATTTTTGCTAATTATGTTTTAAAGCATCCTTCAGGTTGAACCTGATCATAGAATTTTTGCTTGTTTCTTTGTTTTGTTTGTGAAACTGGATTGGAACCTAGGGCTTTGCAAATGGTAAGCATGTGTTATGCTGAGCTGCTGGTAGACCTTTGAGCTTCATATACTTGGAAGTCATCATCTCTCCGAAGATTTCAGAAATTTCAGCAGTTACTTATTTAAATAGTCTGTCTGTTTCTCTCTTACTTCTCCTAGTCCTATACTGTAAATATTTACTTTCTTAAAAATTGAGCCATAAATCCTCTAGTATTTTTTTCTTTTCTTTTTCTATTTGCTTTCCTTTCTTTCTCTTCTCACTGGGTATTTTCAAACAGTATATCTTGACTCCACAGATGTTTGTTTTGTCAGTGATTAAACCTGTTGTGGATAATGACTAGTACATTTTTCATTTCACTTATATTCTGAAGTCCATGATTTCTGTTTAGTTGATTTTATAGTTTCTATAGTTTGTGTATACATTATGGTTCTTATTTTGTTGTGTTATTTATCTGTGGCATGGCATAGGTCCTTGATTCTCTTTAAAGGAATCATTTTGAAATCAAATTGCCAGACATTCTAAAGATCACCACTATTTTTGTCTTTTACCAGTATATATTTGTATTCCTTTTATACACTGTTTCTTTGATATTTTGTGTTCCTTGAAGTCCTCATTGCTGTTTTCTCACTTGAATAAAGTTACCTCCTCCTGTTTTCCCTGATTAACCGTGAAAGTGAAATGCCTTCATTAATCAGCTCAGCTAGAGTCTGAGGCTCTCTGAGGCCATTTATTTATTTATTTATTTAATTATTTAGGACTGAGGTTTGAACTCACAACCTTGCACTTGCCAGGCAGACACTTGTGCCATGGAGCTACCCATCTGAGGCCTTTTATATGGAAGAATATACTCCATAACTCTCATACTCTCTTGAGAATTAATTCTTAAGATTTGTTTCTCTTGTTTCCACAAAGCCAAGAAAGATGCCAAGAACTTTGTATTCTATTTTTTTTTTTTCCTAAGGCAATGTTGTGAAAGGCTTAATTTCATGTTTTCCTCAGGGCTGCAGAGTTGAGCTACTGCCTACATGAATTACGTGCCTTTGTTGATTTCACTGTACCAAGGGAGTTAACTCGGGTTAGGAGTTAACCATCCGGAGTATCTGGGATACTTTGAGTGGCCAGGGAGGGTTTACAGACTGAGAACTGCAGGGGCTCACAGGAAAACTTCATGATGGAGCTTGTAGAATAGCTCACAGTTTCTCTTCTGTTTTCCCAGCCTCTTTCAACAACTTGACTATGTCCATGATCTCACATTTTCAGTTGGATAAGAAAAAATGTTTTGAACGTAACACCATCATGCATAGATAGAGAATCTGGTTACTCAGTTACACAATAAGCATTTGTGGTCTGTTTTGGCGCTGAGCAATACTACCCCAGGGAAGGGTAACCTGAACAAAGTGGCTTTGCTCTCATTCCCCGCAGTAAGGCATCTGTTTTGAGACTGTTTTTTAAAATGTATTTAGTACAGGGTCTATAGGGTCTCACTCAGTACAGCGGATTCGAAGCGATGCTCCTGCTTTCACCCTCCCAAATGCTTCGATTACAGGTGTGTATCACAATGTCTAGTCTCAATCACTGTCTCGGTGTGTCCCAGGGGCAGGGCTGGCAAGGCACACTGGTATCCCAGCCCGGGCCTCAGTGCCTGTCTAAGCATGTGCTTTAGTCCTCTGTAATATCTGGTCAGCACTTAAAGATAAATGAGCAAATGTTGTTTTGTTTTACTTTTTTTTTTTAGTACCAGGGATTGAACGATTGAACTCAGGACCCTGTGCTGGCTAGGCAGGCGCTTAATCTACTGAGCTATCTTCTCTGCCCCTTCTTAAGAATTTCTTGTGCTTCAGTACTGTGAAGAAACTTTCGGCTGCTGACACTGACTTCTTGAAAGGTACTTTTCCCCATGCACAGCTTTCAAAATGCTTGGGGTGAAGAGTTATGATATAAAATTTCTTTTATGCTATCTTCTTTTAATCATTGCAGTTTAACTGAAGTTTATTTCAAAACTAGTAATACCTGTTTCATCTCACCAAGCCAATATGACTATGAAGTCAACAAAGTATAAGAAAAGAGCATAATTCCTTTAATAAATGTTTCTCGGGAAAGTTTTGGTAAGTAGCCATGATATTAATTTATATGCCCTAATTTCTGCTTTGAAATCTGAATAATATTGAAGAAACTATTATAGAAAAATAAAAATAAAGGTCGGTGACATAGCCCAGCAGACTAAGGGCTTGCTTTGGCAAGTGTAGGGAGTAGGGCTCCACCCCACGCCCCACACGCCTCATGAGCCCTGCCCCTCAGACCGCTGAGCTGGAGAGTGTCTGGGCATGGTGGCGCATTCCTGTAATTGCAGGAGTAGGGGGGATGAAAACAGGAAAATCAGTACGAGTTTGAGCTGCAGTGGTGAGACTCTGTACTAGCTACATAAAATTAAAGAAAAATGAAAAATAGAGAACAGGTGTATTAAAATTAAATAAGTCATCTGAGGCTTATTTAACTTATATTACATACAAATGCTGATGTAGCATAACTTTTTTGTTGTTTTTTGATACAAGGAATAGAACCCAAGTCCTTGTGCTTGCCAGGCAGGCCTGGTGCTGCCGAACCCTGTCAGTTGCCTTGGGATAGCTTCTATCATACATGAAATAGTAGCTCCCATTGTAGCAATTTCTGCTATATTAATTTTATCTTTAAGATGAGAGTTTACTCTCAGGAATTTAGAATGTATCAGAAAACCATCAATTACTTTATAACAATTTAATCTGCAGAAAAACAGCAGGCAAAAATCAATCAAGTTGCTTTTGATAAAATAAGATCTTATGTAGAACAGTGATAGGAAATAACTCTTGGAACAGATTTTCTAGACTTTTCTGCTTTTAAAATAAATATTGATGGAGTAGAATTTGAAATATTTGTTTTACTTTCTATGTTGTCTAGTTTTGAGTAAATTATAATATCTAGTTACAGTAACTGTTTTTTGTGCATTTGTATATTCCTTTTTCCCTATAGTTTTATATTTCCTGTTATAAAGATCCTTTGAATGATGAAATACTTAAAATTTCGTTAGTACAAAAGCCCAGAAAATTTAAGGTTTCCATAGATCTTGCCCATCCCTTTTCCTTCACTTTTATATCATCACCAAGTAAGGGACAAATAGGTTCCTCCGCCTGGGACAGTGATGAAGGTAGCTTGGAGAAGAAAAGTAGGAGTGAAACTCACGCTCTTAACTTCAACTCAGTCCTCTTATGGGGAATGTGATCAGCCTATTATGAGAAAATAAATATATTTTATACTCTGTAATTACATTTTAACTTCATCTTTGACATCATTCAAATTGTCAAGAAATGGCAAAGGAAAAGCCTTTAGTAGCCTGCTTAGTTCCTTTGAATACAAAATCCATAAATTTGCATGCAACCTAAAGCTCTCACAGATGTGTCATTTTTAGAATGGTATTTTCCTCCATAGATCTCTGAAGAACTAGACATTTAAACATCTATTGGTACAAGGTCATTGCTTTGCCAAAATGGCTTTAACTTAGCATAAATCAACGTAGCACCTCTGTGTATCACTTCTTTATGGAAGGACAGAAAAATTGGACATAGAGGTCAATTTAATTCTTGCTTGTCTACATGCATAGAGGCAATATTTGAGTTCCCTGTGCTTCTATTTTCTGCTGAGTGTTTAAGATCAAATAGCTTTTCAAACAATGTTATAAATGAATGCAGAAGTGGCAAAGGGGCTGAGCATAATCTGTGAGCTTAACAATTTGCTTTTGTATTTGGTGCACTCACCAGAAATAAAAATGAAACAGTCAAAAAGTCAAATGAGATTGGACTGCTTCAATGTGCTATAGCAATAGAGTCAAGCCATAATTGTCAGTTAAACCTGAAAGCTCTCTTCAAAGGAATTTCTCAGTGTGTATCTAATATTCCAGACACATCTGTTCCATGTATGATATGTTTTAATGTTCAAAAATGAAACATTAGGCCGGGCGTGGTGGCTCACGCCTGTAATCCCAGCACTCGGGAGGCTGAGGCAGGAGGATCGGTGCGAGTTCGAGACCAGCCTGGGCTACAAAAGTGAGCTCAAGGCCAGCCTGAACTGCATAGTGAGACCCTGTCTCAAAAAGACAAAAATAAATAAATAAATAAATAAATAAA